>JACCGJ010000573.1:129698-201490 GCA_013407085.1 Atriophallophorus winterbourni | reverse complement strand
CGTTGCCAAATCCAAGAACGAGATAATGACAGTGAGATCGCAGCATGATCTTACGAAATAAATGTGGAAAGAAACTATGTTGAACACGAGCATACGCACACAGATAAATACGTAAATATGTATGTATGAAAGCACAAGCCCGATCCAGGCAAAGTGCCGCAAAGTCAGAGACGTGAGCTAAATCACTGTCAGGTTGCCCAGGCCTAGACAGATGTGAGAAACAAAATAGAAATGGCAGTGAGACTCCAGCGTGTTTCGGAATGCAGCCACTAACGGTGGCCAATCAATTTCGCACGGTGTTGGCCGCACAGCACACAAATATAGACGTGCGTAGGTGCGTACATGCATAAATCAATACAGACAGCATTACATCGGTAGCACGTACCAAATGCTTAACCGCCACACAACCATGAAAAAGTAAAGCATAAATACAACACACATAATAATTCACAAACGCGTACAAATAAATACGCGCATACACACGTAATCAGTACGTAGCACAGATCTAGAGTCGGACAAAGGGCCAAACGATATGAAGCAGGGAAAGCAGATAATCAAACACGTAAAAAGGGGTTTAATTTGTAGTTTCACTGCACGTTGCTCTTGTTGGCTTCCTCGGTCGATGTCGACCATGGATGTACATCACAATCGCATGAATTTCATGTTTTGTAGCTTTTTAAATGATTAAACAGTCCGATTCGGGAGGAACAATCTCTCCCACAGCGCTTGCAACGACAGTCAGAACTCGGTTGTAGGGCGTCAGTTGCACGCCGGCGACGTGATCTGCATTCGGCAGCTAAGAGCCGTATCTGCTTCTCCCCAGCTTGCAGTCGACGATTTACACAATGCCTCCAAAGTGAGCGGTCAAGAGCAAGTTCTTCCAAAACTGGGGTGAAAGTTATGACACATAATAAACTACGTTGCCGCGAAAAACTTCGATTTGCAGCTGTATCGCACAAGGCTTCCACCCGCATGCATATATTAACATCCACCCATTCATTCATACATACAAAAACAAACAAATGTGCGTACATTCGTGCTTAAACAACAAGTAGTATCAGTCACTACTTAACGTCGAATTCGCTGCAGGCAATAATCCAATAATATCACATTTGTTTAATTGTCCTCTTCATTTTCTGTCCAAGCAGCTTCACAATCTCACAACTATTGAAGCAAATTGCAGGGGTCTAAACTCTTGTCACTATCTTATCTTGGACTGCATTATGATGAAATTATACCGATGAAGCGCGTTAAAGCCCACAAATCGATCACAAGCAAACGAAGACATTCCAGAGGAATAAGAAGTAAAATCGTGGAAATGTACGTACGACACGAAGCACATACCAATGAATCTCGGTGGCAAATCACGTAATCGGCCGAAACGCAAGTTTGGCCAGCGTTGAAAACCTTGCTCCACATGATACGCTTGGCTGCCATCAAAACATCCACGTCCGAGTCCACGTATACCGGACTGAGGAATCATAAAAAACCGCGCAATGAAGCTTCAAACGAATGAGACGAGGAGAAGATGGGCAAAAAATATTGAATGGATCGCGAATTCAAAAGGACGTGGAGCGATGTTGAGAACCGCCAGAGTAAGCTTTCTAGCACAATCATCATCAGAGAAGCATTACACCGGGAGCAAGTACCGAATGCTTAACTGCCATACAACCATGAAAAAGTACTATCCGAAAAAACGTGGAACAGTATATGTATTGTATGAATGCACAAGCGTGATCCAGGCAAAGTGCCGCACAGTCAGAGACTGCACGTGGGCTAAGATACTGTCAGGTTGCCCAGGCCTAGACAGATATGAGTGAGAAATAGAAATGGTAGTGAGACTCCAGCGTATACTCGCATGCAGCTCACTACCGTTGGCCAATCAATTTAGCACGATGTTAGCCGCACAGCACAGAAATGCTGCACGATTGCACATCCGTGCATTACATGAGGGTCATGTTAAAAAAGAAACGAAAACACATTAGATGAGAAAGACAATTCATTCGGATTTCTGTACAAAATTCAATTGGTTCAACAGCAGTGTCCGAGTGCGAGAATCATTCCACGGAATTTCCAGAAAGCCGGTTTCACTACGCAAACGGCAAATGCGACGCAGTAGGAAGGTCAAAGATCGATTCATGAGTGCGAGTGTTGTAATAGTAGATCTGCCCAGTTGACCGAGAACATGCGCTGATCCAAGGAGGTGTTTAGAAACTTGACCACAATCAGCGAATAGGGCACAAAAAAGCGACCGTTCGGACATTTGTCAGTAGGGACAGGCCATGATCCTTACATGAACGTAACGACAGTCTGTTCGCGTAAGATTCAAGTTCGCTCAGGTAAATCTTGGGTGGCACTCGTAGGTGAACCACGGAATTCATCGATGGGTAGCTTACAACCTCAACCATGCGTTCAGCGAGTTTTATTCTGGATGTGTGAGGTAGGTGGCGACAGTCGTGCCCGTAGGCCGCATCGAGGATCCACAAGCACTGAATTCGTTTCCATCCCTTTCCAGAATACTCGGGAACAAATCGCCCCCATAGAAGTGTACCCGGGGGAATCCGAAGCGTCTCGCTCAAAATGTCCCACTTTTGGCCGTCAGTGGTCGCATAGATGGAACTGGAATAGAACATCATTGGCGGTAACTTGTTGCACTTCTCCAACAATGGATGGGCGCAGACAAAAGCCAGACACGATTCTGTCAGTTGTGTCAAGGCGACCTGATCCGCTAGTGTACACGTGATGGAATCTACAAAAACGCAAACACAAGCAAACTGGAATGAGGTGTCAACATCATGCATGGAGCAGACATTCAATCACCTTTCCTGAACGAGTAGAACAACATCAGCAGGACAGCTTCCTTGCGGTTTTCACTGCCATGCATCACATAACAAGCTTTTCTCGTCCCTCCGCTTGACAACTTAATAGATTAACTAATCCAAGAAGATACTTGCAGCAAATTCACCACTGGACACGATTTGGAGACATATCCTAAAGCATAATTATCCACTGTGGGATTTGATTGCGAGCCCTGGGCCGGGAAGATGGACTGCGCCGAATTTGGAAAGCTTACTCGTTAGGGTCTTTAGCTTTTTATGTCCTGTGACGGATTGGCCACCACAATATTTACGCCAATCGGGATGTGGCGTCGCAAAAAATCCGTTTCGGAAGTCAGTGGTCCCGCTTCCGTAAAACGTAATCCAAGCTGGGCATGTTGATCTGCTTTTCTATATCAACATTATTAACGAAGAGCTTATAACGGAAAGCATTGTTGCATATGCGACGGTACCACCTAACTCCCAAAATACTGTGGAGAGAGCGGTTATCGAATAATTGGAGACGCAAAATGTGCGCTTTACGTAAGATACAAGTTTCGCACTCATACAATAATACAGCCAAAACTATCACTTTGCGCCAGAGGTGACCTAGGATGATGAATACCACGTTCGCCTTATAAAATGCATATTGAAAACTTGTCATCACTAGCCATTTGACGGCCTTCGATCCCGCAGCTCAAAATCTAGCAGATGCAAGATATTGTCCAGCATCCGGTGTATGTATGTTTAAACGATTACCCAGAATTTAATCCAGCATATAAACCTTGTTTGGATGTGGCTGAGAAAAACGGCAGGTTTTCAAATACATTTTGAGCTCAAGTAACTGGAGAGTGGTGAGGTCAAATGGTGCCACTCGACCAATAAGCGGATGGAATCTTGACAACCATCGAAATGTGTACATGTGCACAAACGGAGAAGACGACTAATTATCACGGATTAATGAGGCCAAACATGGGGTCATGATCACAGCAAAGACATTGATAAAGGTGATATTAACTCAATACTACCTTCTGCACCCACTGATTGTACAGTACTTTGTGCTGTACGGCTAACACCGTGCTAAATTGATTGGCCAGAGGTAGTGAGCTGCATGCTGAAACACGCTGGAGTCTCACTGCCATTTCCTTTTCTTTTATCTTCCTCATATCTGTCTAGGCCTGGGCAACCTGACAGTATCTTAGCCCACGTGCAGTCTCTGACTGTGCGGCACTTTGCCAGGATTAGGCTTGTGCTTTCATACATATACATACCCACTGATTGTGAGCATAAGGAGCCCATGGTCAATTTCTTTCGAGGCTCCCATTCAATCAGACATTCACAATGTACTTCGGAGCCTTAAGCGCCATACGCCATCAGGTGCTAATGCCTTGGTACTATCGTTGTTCAAGGATAGCGGTTTTGCAACAGTTTGCGAACTTTACGCACTGTTTGCCAACATATGGGCTAAGGAACGCGTTCCGGTCCCTTGGAGAGAATCAGTGATTGCTCCGATGTTCCAAAAAGGACAGCGCAACTGCTGTCCAAATAATCGAGGTATCAGTAGCTTCTAAAATATTGGCTCCCGTCTTGCTTCACCGGTTAAGTGCCAAACGGGAAGAGCAAATCCTTGAGCAACAAACTGAATGTAGTGCCAGTCTAAGGTGCATAGATCAAATCTTTACACTATGTCACGGATGTGCAATCGTGCAGTACTTTTGTGCTGTGTGGTTAACACCGTGCTAAATTGATTAGCCACCGATAGTTGGTTACATGTTGGAACACGCTGGAGTCTCATCGCCACTTCGATTTATCAAATATCTGTCTAGACATGAGCAACCTGACAGTATCTTAGCCCACGTGTATTCTACGAATGTGCAGGACTTTGCCTGGATCAGGCACTACGTCATACACTACGTCAATTACTGGAGCAACACCACGCATTTCTTGACATCTAAGGGGAATTCAATTCAATCAATCGCGAAAGTCTTTTGAGCTGTCTGCTGAAATATGGAGCGCTCGAAAAGTTTGTTTGGATCTTGAAAGCGTTATATAGCCAAACCTCAGGCAGGGATCGAACGTACTGACAGTTGTATTCCTGGTTCAGTATCTCCAGCAGGGTGTGGCAGGGTTGCCCTATCTCGCCATGTTTTAACTTCGCGAACGACGTTGTACTAACGAAAGATGTAGCTGGTATGATTGGCCAAGTGAGAGGGCTACCGATATGTATTATGCGGATGACGTCGCATTTTTGGGTGATGACCCTCGTATAATACAACAAGCCTTGGACAGCCTGACACTTGAAGCTTCAAGGTATGACCTGTGCTTTGCGCCTAGCAAGTGTATAAAACTTAAAAAGAGCTGGAGTGTCTCTCTCTCTCTGATGTCAATCTTGAACCGTTCGACAGCTTTGTTTACCGCGGTAGTTGTATCTCTGCGGACGGTTTTGTCGGGGTGTAGCGTTTGGTAATGTTTGCAATTTGGGGTGTAGACGCGAGGTTTCACTCCATACTAAAGATCGCAGTCGTGTGTACTACAATCTTCTATGGCTGTTAAACCTGATCTATCAGAGCGGAAGATGTTTGTTTTCTGTTTCTGACACCTGTTGCTTGCGTAGGACTAGTCGAATACGGTGGCGCATCGCGTTACAAATATAGATGTCTGTACACGGGTGTTAAGACCAAGAGCGCACGGACTGAGAGAAATGTTGATACTTGCTCATTTGCGTTTATAATGCCTTGTCATGGTTTACCATACCGCGTCTTATTCGCAAAACATGATAGAAGCTGGGATAAACGGTCGAGAGGCTAGTCTATGACGTGGAGTGCTAGCATCAAGAAACTCACCGTAGCGCTAGGCTCAGTAGGGCGTATTCTTGTGCCCAAGTGGGATCCAAAAGATCCACCTAATAGTTGGTTGGAAACTTTACGAGATACGGCTGCAAACAGAAGTCAATGGAGCTAGTGTATTCCTATGTCATAATTTTATCCGATATTATTGTAATATATTTTATTTAAAAAAATGAAAAAAGCATAAATTCGCATGTAATGAAACTACAAAAACAATTTGCTTCTTGCGCCTTTACTTTTCCATATTCCGTTTGCTCATTTTCTGTATTTTACGTATATGCTTATCAGCTTTGTCTGCTTAATGTTGCTTGGCACTTTGTCGGATTCCAGACTTGTGCTTCATGATGATAAGGATGATGAATTGTGCCAAGGCACTTTTAACAAATGGCTGGCATTTAACAAACAAGAAGTAACTCAACTTGAATCCCACAGAGACCGTTTTAATAAGGCATAATTTTTTATTACAAATACATTGTTTTCATTCTGGTTCTTCTCCTACTTCAAAATCGAGCATCATTGTGGCAGGCATTCGACGATCACAATAAAAAAATCGTTAGAGGAGGGTATGCTAATTGTAAACGACTTATCTTGATGAGATGATGCGCCAAAGAACGCATTAGTGTTCACACGATAGCGAGTAAGTGACCAGGGTTAGGTTATTGAAAAAACCCACTAAAGTTAGTCAATTCGAGGCGATTATGGATTCCACCACTCAACCTTGTTTCGTATCCATGACTCAAAGACATCATCATCATCATAATGCAACAAAAGTTTGAGGTCAAAAAAGGGGTCACGCATACTGATTGACAAAAGCACGTGGGGTGAAATAGTGTCAGGTTGTCCATGCCTAGATAGATAAATAAGAAATGGATAATGGCTGAATAAACACGTCAAAAAAATGCAGCTCAACTGCGAACGATTGTTTTTTCTTGCTCTTTACGAATGCGCAATCGTGTAGTACATCGGTTCTGCACAGATAACGCCATATTATAATTATTCGAATGCGGAAACACGCTAGAGTTTCGCTGCCATTTTGCCCTATTATATCTGCCTAGACCTTGGTAACCTGACAGTATCTCAGTTTAGTTTGTGACAGTGCAGCACCTTTGTAGGCTTCCTGTTTGTTATATGATACATACATACTTCTACATTGTTGGTAATAATAAATTTTGATGGTAGTTGATAGCAAACATGCCAAGAAGACTGTGCAGCAGAGCATACCAATATTAGAATTTATCAAGTGAGCATTACCCTAAATAGAGTGCATCACAAAGCCACGAAGGCAGAGATGTACCATGGATAAAAAAGATGCAAAGCAAGAACGAAAGAGAACATACCATTTCCCACCTAATTCAAGAGTGACTGGGGTGAGGAACTTCGCTGCAGCCGTGTAAATCGCACGACCGCCATTCATGCCTCCCGTGTAGAACACGTGATCAAATCGAACGGTGGCCAACAATTGAGCGCATTCTTTAGCGTCAGCGCAAATCACTTGGCAAATTCCCTGATGAGTGATGGGAAAATACCATTTTGCAGCACAGATAAGCAGAACGGGATAATTAACAGGATTTGCATTGCATACCGAGCAGGTAGAAAAGTACCCGGTCAGGAAAAACAAACGATAAGACGAGTTAGCAGGGTCGTCATCACCATCATCATGAAGCGCAAGTCAGGAGTAAGACAAACCGGATCTTACATTGCAGCACACACGAACCGCATAATTACACATCCGTGCAGCTTTGAAGTAAATATACGACAGACAAGATTATCGCTAAATATAAAACACGTTATATTAGCCTACTACAAAAACGACCAGTGACTGAGTTCACGATAAGAAAGTTGAAGTACAGCAAAAAGTACAATAACAGTACCTTATCCAAGTACTTCGGGATGATTTGCTTCAACAAATCACTGCAATGAGCGGAATATTCGGAAGGTTTGATTACAGCCGTGTTACCAGCAGCAATAGCACCAACGAGAGGCTGTAAAACAGTCATAAAAGGATAGTTCCACGATCCAATAATAATCACGACTCCAAGCGGCTGACGCTGAACGTAGGGTGTATCGAGAATTGATATAAAAGACCGGGGGGTCTGAAACGTGGAATAGATAAGAAGGCGATGCACTTACATATTCATCTTGCAACCAGGTATCCATGTTTTTCAACACGTGTGTCGCTTCAAACTTGATGAAACTAATGTCTGCGGCATTGGTTTCGAATTCAGGCTGTAATGCAATTTGTATAAAAACCATACTCGATGCAAATCTTTCGCGCAGGCCTCGACAATGGCATCTATGTTATCGTTGACCATGGTTAAAATAGCACGAACCGCAGTTTTGCGCGCCGAGATAGCATGCAATGCGCCATCATTAAAACTGGTTCGCAATGTTTTAACAATCTGTAAATTCTTAGTAAAAAGAATCGAATAAATGTACCGATTCGTAATCCATCGCACGAGAAAATTCTAGAATAAAGAATAAAATCAGAAGCAGGGAAAAGATTGTATGACTTAGATAAAAACGAAGAAACAATATAATTTTATCAGTAGACCAGAACTGAGATTAAATTCAGTTGATATATATATATATATACTTGTGAATGGAAGATGGGAGAGGTCTCATCGCCGAAAGGTGAGAGTTAATGCATGTTGCATGTTAAATCGAATGAAAAGACGATGGACAGCAGTTTATTATGACAAAAACGAAAAAATGGAAAAGAAACGCTGTTTTGTGTTTCAAAAAGATTTTTGAAATACTTTTGCTGTTTTTGACAATAAATATCGAAAAGAGAACCCGCTACCATTCGGCCAGCCTATGTTTGAACGCAATTACTGAAGTTGCCGAGATTAGTTCTGCGGGAAGTGAGTTCCACGCGTTCACTACACGGATGCTAAAGAAGTGCGTCCTGGATTCCAGCCTGGTGTGCTGTCTACATAGCTTAAGACTATGCGTCCGTGTACCAACCAAAGGAGAGAACCGCAAGTAACCGAATTTGAGATAACATAATCCTTTGACAACCTTATAACACCCCCCTAAGTTGCCTCCTCCTAAGCGAGAAAAGTCCTAATGCCAATGGACGAATTTCATAGTTGGTGTATGCTAACCCTTCGATCATGCGAGTGGCACGCTTAGGTACCTTTTCTAGATGCACTATATCATTCTGGTAATACGGCTTCCAAGCCTGGATACAGTATCCTAAATGTGGACTTACTATTGCCTTGCAGAGGGGCAACGGCACCTCAGCTCAAGAAAGTCGAGGTTATGTTTATCGTAGCTCACCGTATTAGCTCCCGAGGCGAAACTCAGTAAATGACAATAGTGTGACGTTGACGCTAACACAAGACAATTATACTCAGTACCAGTATCACAGGGCGATACTCGACGAAGTCGAAACCAGTGCCCAGATTCCTTCGGAGGTGTGCTTGAAAATACCTACCACTACCAGGATTGATTAGCTAACAGTTTACTTAGCTTAAGACTGTGCGCCCGTGTACCAACCAAAGGAGAGAACCGAAAGAAGTAATCGAATTTGAGACAACTTAATCCTTTGACAACCTTAAAGGTCTCTATAACACCCCCTAAGTTGCCTCCGCATAAGCGAGAAAAGTCCTAATGCTAATAGACGAATTTCATAGTTGTGTAATTCATAGTTGGTGTATGCTAACCCCTCGATCATGCGAGTGGCACGCTTAGGTACCTTTTCTAGATGCACTATATCATTCTGGTAATACGGCTTCCATGTCTGGATACAGTATTCCAAACGTGGTCTTACTATTGCCTTGTAGAGGGGCAACGGCACATCAGCTTTTCTGCAAGTGAGGTCTGAACGTAGTCAAAAGAGTTCCCTCCTGGCCGTTTGAGCCGCAGCAGCACATTGGTCAGCCCAATAAACTTTGCTGAGACTATGATTCCTAAGTCCTTAGTAGATTTTGCCCTACGGAACTCCGTGCACGGATGTGCAATCGTGCAGTACATTGTGCTGTGCTGCATGCTGAAACAGGCTGGATTCTCACTACTATTTCCTGTTCTTTTTTCTTCCTCATATCTGACTAGGCCTGGGCAACCTGTCAGTATTCTAGCCCACGTGCAGTCGCTGACTGTGCGGCACTTTGCCTGGATCAGGCTTGTGCTTTCATACCATACGGAACAACGTGGGTTGAGGGCGTAGAGACAATCACGTCGCCTGCCAGTGTAGAGAGCAAGTGACTCTTCTCTAGGTTAAGGGAAGGTCCCACTTAACCGCATATGTCGTTCCAGCTTCTCCGTCGCTCATCAGATCGGAGTTATCCGACCTATCGACAATTTTGTCGTCACCAAACATATAACAACGTGCTCAGTTAATACCCACAAAGGATTATTCCAGTATCAACGTCTTCCTTTTGGTGTAAAGACTGCTCCAACCGTTTTCCAACAACTAATGGACACCATTTTGTCTGGCATCCCAGGTGTGGCCGCATACCTGGACGACCTAATCATTGTCGGTTCCTCCGAAGAAGAACTCGATGATCGCATCAATCAGACGTTGGAACGGATCGCTGAAAGTGGTTTACGCCTTCGTCCCGAGAAATGCCAGTTCTACATGAAGTCAATAAAATACCTTGGTTTCATCTTCGATCAAAGTGGACGTCACCCTGACCCCAGTAACATACAATCAATCCAGCAGATGCCGGCTCCAAAAGATGTTGCGACACTGCGATCCTACCTTGGTTTGATCAGTTATTACAGTGCATTCTTGCCATCACTCCACACTGTGCGAACACCGCTCAATCGTCTTCTTCAAAAAGATGTCCCTTGGAATTGGTCAAGAGAATGTGAAACAGCTTTTATGAAGCTAAAATCACTGTTAACATCAAACATGTTACTGACGCACTACGATTCAAAGCTACCGATCGTCGTGGCAGCCGATGCATCTGGATACGGTGTGGGTGCTGTCATTCTTCACAGATTTCCCGATGGAAACGAGAAAGCGATTATGCATGCTTCACGATCACTGACTCCAGCCGAACGCAACTACGGTCAAATCGAAAAAGAAGCATTAGCTCTCATATTCGCGGTCAAACGATTCCACAAGTTAATCTATGGCCGTCACTTCACGTTGCTAACTGACCACAAGCCTTTGCTTTCGATATTCGGCTCAAAAAAGGCATACCAGCACATTCTGCAAACCGGTTACAACGATGGTCTCTTACGCTATTGGGATATGATTTCGATATACAATATCGCCGTTCCGAAGATTTTGGTCAAGCGGACGCGCTGTCCCGCCTTATTCCGGATCGAGATCAACCAGACGAGGATACAGTTATTGCATGCATCTCCATCGAGCAAGCTATGCAGCGACAGTTCGACGACGCAGTACGGGGATTGCCTGTCAAAGCGGAAGACATTAAACGATGTACGCAAACGGATAAAAAATTTGTTGCAAGCAATCGCCTATACTCACTGTGGTTGGCCGAAAATTACGACGACCGGGGATCTCTCGCAATTCTACCAAAGACGCGAATCTCTATCAATTATTGACGAGTGTCTAATGTTCAACGATCGCGTTGTTGTTCCATCGAATCTACGCAATCGTGTCCTACGTCAATTCCACAACGGGCATCCAGGCATTCAACGCATAAAATCGATCGCCCGCAGTTTCGCTTATTGGCCTGGTATGGACGCAGACATCGATCTATTCGTCAAGTCATGCCGTCAATGTCAGCAGGCAGCCAAGATGCCTAATCGGGTACCAATTGCACCGTGGCCTACACCAGAAAAACCGTGGCAAAGAATTCACGTCGATTTCGCGGGTCCAATAAACGGTGTCATGTATCTCGTTGTCGTCGATGCTTATTCCAAATGGCCCGAAATAATCGAGATGTCATCTGCAACATCCAGCAACACGATCGGCGCACTACGTCGTTTGTTCAGTCAGCATGGATTGCCAGAAACGCTCGTGTCCGACAATGGCTCTCAATTCACATCGGACGTTTTCGCGGAATTTTGCCGACAAAACGATGTGTCACATCTACGGTCGCCGCCTTACCATCCTCAGTCAAATGGCCAGGCCGAACGCTTCGTAGACACATTCAAACGTGCTCTTCTAAAATCACGTGGGGAGGGGACATCCGTCGATGGTCTACAACGTTTTCTGTTGGTGTACAGAACTACGCCGAATGATGCGTTGCCAAGCCGCAAAACCCCCGCTGAAGCACTCATGGGCAGAAAGCTACGTACTTGGAATAATGCTATGCTGCCTAAGCCAACCAAGCTCGCACACAATCGGAATCATCAGTCATGTTTCGAACCAGGAACTGCCGTCCACGTACGAGACTACAGAACATCAAGTCCACCGTGGACCGATGGTACCATCATCCGTCGCAGAGGCAGTGTAATGTTCGACGTCAGAATTGGAAATGATGTCGTAACACGACACAGAAATCAGTTACGCCTGAGATCCGTCGCCTCCGATACGCTCGTCGAGATGCGGATACCACAGGACATACTGTACGAAACATTCAACATTCCAACTCCAACCGAATCTATCATGACGGAAATACCGGATGACCGAAGTCTACAACCACGACGCTGGACGACCAGAAAAAGCAAGCCCGTGAAACCGTTGCAGGTCAATCCACGCAAATCCCGGTATTGAGAATCTAAAAAGGGGAGGTGTTGAGGAAGCATTATTTTCCTCAAAGACTCATTATTAACTTTAAACCCTTTGAATTTATTATTCTCGATTCTGATTAATTTGTCGGCCTTTGCCTTAGTCTAGTTTTGTCAGACAGTCTGACAGTCTGGGTTTGTGAGACGCAACCTATAAATACAAACGAGCTACAGCCTACAGGGCCGGTTGGTCAGAGACGGTAAAGCTCTTTGCCTGAACGGTCTGCCTTTGTTCTTGCTACGCGTAGTGTTGGGTTAAGCTATTCAATAGCATAACAGTTTTCAGTGTTCAGCATTTGGGTAATTATTACTTGGGATTTTCTCGGGTAGAACACAACAGAAACCCAACTCCAGAGTGCATCGGCCGTCGCGCACGATAACCCGGGTCGCCATAGCTGCTGCATACAGCAGGGTGGGTAAGCGAAAACAAGCTACTGCTGGCCCTACTCTTCAAACTGTTTCTGACCCTTCCCCTCCCCCATCCACTTCTAACAACTCTCCGTCTGTCAATACCAGCTTTAGAAAAGACCGCGCTGAACATGTATGAACATTTTCTGTTCGCGAATTTACGGATCACTTTCTGAAACCACGGACCTCTGCTCACATCTGAACCATGTATGTCAGAACTCTCTGACAAATAGGTCAGCAAGCTGCATTGGCTCTTACCTTAGATAGTCTATCTATTGATGTTTGCTGTTTATCGGAAACGCGATTATATGATCCGTCTATAATTACCGAACTTACTGCCACAAACCTTTCAACTCGCTTCTTTTTGCGCTGCTCTGGTGATCCTGTAGCTGCCATTTCAGGACAGGCGGGTGTTGGTATAGTGCTGAATTCACGTCCCGAGTCCTGTCTAAACGATTGGATTCCTTGCAATAGCAGGTTGTGCGCAGTTAGACTAGCCACTAATGTTAGACCAAACTCAAAATCCTATAGCCAGAGATGCTTGTCTATTGTAGTAATTTACCCTACGAATAACACCAATTCCGACGACGAGAAGAACGCCTTCTACGACGATCTTAATGATCTTTTGCGACGTGCAAAAAGCTCCGATATTGTTGTCTTAGCGGGAGATATGAATGCCAGAATGGGTCGCTTAGATTCATCTGAATCACAATTAGGTGGCATGTTTGGTCTTGAAGGCTAACGCACAGATGGTTCCAAAGGTTGTCATAGCCGGGGGTGGCAGTGGGGATGAGCTCCCACTGCTTATAAAATGCTCCCGTATGGCATGCGTCTCAAATAGCCTTTGACAACCAAATCCAGCTTCTGGCCTGCACGAATGACTTCCCGAGCCCGGCGGAACTGCTTCTACCAACAGGAGAAAGAGCGAGGGCGAGTGACTGGCGCCCGAAAACCAGTTTGCTTCGGGCAGATGTAGCTCGTTAGCTTGGGAGGGCATTTCATCTAAGGGAAGGAAAACCCTGATTTTAAACCTCCGCTGCCTTGCGGGATACCCGATCGCGGGAACGGCTTTGGGAGAAAACCCTGAGGAAAAATCTGAAACAGTCTGGCAGACGGTTAGTTGGTGCACACCACCTCTTTCTGGCAAGTCCCTGTTGCCTTGCAGGTTGCACTTGGTTGTGCAAAGGCTAGAGAATCTGACTCGAAAAAACGCCGAGTGGTGCTGGGGACGCCACTTTGTACCCAAATTCCCAAGAATCTTCATTGAAGTTCCCCCCTCAGGAGGAGATAGTCGTACCTGCATAGATTCAGATTATGATGCGATGTAGGTTCTCGTTAAAGTTCTTTGGTACGAAGCCGACGAATGGGAAACGCATTGCGGTCGAAAAATTCTCTCAGCCTGCAGTTCAAGACATTTATAAGACCACCTTGAGTAACTCAATCCCAGTTGCTCTGGGTGCAACTGCCGATGAAAAATGGGAAATAGCAGAGATTATGCGAGCGGCCGCAATAAGAGCCTATGAGACTACACAATCAACCCAAAAGTCCCACTGGATCTCACAGCGCCCTATAGAAATTCTTCACCAGCGACGCCAAATACCTCATGGTCCTGGACACAATACAGAGACGTAAGGAATGAACTTAAACGGAGCATAAGACTAGACAGAGAAAAGTGGTGGCTAAATAAGGTCGAACAAATGGAAATAGCAAATAATGGAGGTAACGTGCGAAAACTCTTCCAACTTATTCAATCGACGGGGCCTGTGAAAAAAGGAGTGAGACTATCGCTGTATTAGACGGTACTCTTATCACTAATAAGAATTGCCGACTCTCACGCTAGGCCGAACATTTTGAAGAACAATTCGGATGGTCGCCTGCAACAGAATCATTCCCTCATTTGAAGCGGTGCGATCCTTGGCTTGTTAGCGTAGATCTTCCTAATGATTTAGAGATTAAAGCATATAACGAATCCATGAAACGATTCAAAGCTGCTGGCCCCGATGACATACCACCTGTTTCGTTCAAAGAAGGTGGCCAAGTCCTAATCAGCACATTAGGAGATCTCCTCTGTTCACGTTCAAGTTGCACAGGGCTGAAGGTGGCTAAAAGCCAATCACGCGCCCAGATTTCCTTCGACGGTATGCGGTTGAGCACCCCGCACTTCGATATCAAGTATACAGTTCGTAATTTCCGCACGTTCTTGTTTCCGAATATCTGGAAAGTAAGGTAGGGTTTTTCTTCACCAGCACGGTGAGAGGTCAGCTATTCAGGAAACAATGCAATAATATGCGTGAACAATGTGTGGTGTATGAAATCACTAGCCTAGTTGAGGTAAAGTGAAACACAGTCATAGACTGCATGTGGGCTAATTTACTGTCAGGTTGTCCAGGCCTAGACAGATATGATAAAAATGTAAAAATACGTTTTTTTTGTTTTTTTTAAAGTTTTTTATTAGACAATATGCGGAAATATGATAGACCATTTAACGTCTAATTCCCTTTTAAAGCTCAACACATTTGGGAGGCTTACTATACAATCTGGGAGCTTGTTCCAGAAGTTGACCACACGGTTGCTGAAAAAGTGCTCACGTGCCAGCAACCTGGGCCTACTCTTAAGAAGTTTCATGGAATTACCCCTTGTAGCTGCTTTAGGTGCAAGTTTAAGGATTTCAGTAATATTATCACCTGTAAGACCCTTTAGAATCTTGGAGGCTACTATTAGGTCACCTCGCAGCCGCCGTCTCTTTAGTAAGAACAAACCGAGGTCCTCGAGTCTAGCCTCATAAGTTTTACCTGCCTGACCCTCAACCATCCTAGTCGCAAGGCGCTGGACCCTTTCGAGACATGCTATATCCTTTTTTAAGTACGGTGCCCAGGATTGAACGCAGTACTCCAAGTGAGGCCGCACGACTACTTTGTATAAGGGGATGAAGATTGAAGGTTTTCGGCAAGATAACGCTGAGCGAAGTCTGAACAATTCTCTGCGAGCCTTGTTTGCAGCTTCGGCACATTGAGTAGCCCATTTAAAATCGCCTGTTATAGTAATGCCAAGATCCTTCACTTTCTGAGCAGCCGCTATTCTGATAGTTCCTTCTCCAACTTCTAGTTGGGTTGTCGCTAAATCAGTCGTCAGAAGACAGCTCTTCCCCAGGTTTAGTGGCAAGTCCCAGGTCTTTGTCCACTCGATTACTTTTTCTAAATCAGAGATAAGCGTATCTCTACTGTCGGTTCCTAGGATCTTAACATCATCGGCAAACAGGAAGCAGCGTGAACTCAAGCACGCTGCCAGGTCGTTTACAAAAATAAGAAAAAGTAATGGACCAAGCACCGAGCCTTGAGGCACTCCACTGAGAATCAGTGATTCCTGCGAGCACTCCCCTGCAATTCTAACATAGTTAGTGCGATTAGTTAAGAAGCTGTCTAACCATCGATGTAGGTCACCTGTGACGCCACACATACTTAGTTTGTGCAGAAGGTACCTATGGTTCACCGAGTCAAATGCCTTTTGAAAATCAAGATAGCAGACTTCGACTACTCTCCCTTCATCGAGGCGTAATGTCACTTCGTCCAGAAAGCTTAGAAGATTGGTTAGGCAGGACCTTCCTTTCCAGAATCCGTGCTGGGCATCGGATAGTAAGGAATTGGCTACCAAATGTTTACATACCTGGTGCCGAATGATTTTTTCCAAGCACTTGCAAAGAATGCTTGTCAGGCTTACTGGCCTGTAGTTGCGTACATCCGAAATGGGACCCTTTTTGTATATGGCTATTACCGCCGCTCGTTTCCAATCATCCGGTAGTATACCCTGGAGTAAGGTAGCTTCGAAAAGATTTCTGATTGCAAGGCTAACTATATTCGCAAGCGGTTGAAGAATAGCCGGATGTATACCGTCGGGGCCAGCTGACTTAGTTTTGTCCAGCTGCGACAGAACTGTGGTGACCATTTCCTGATTAACCTCCACCGAGCTAAAGGGAGGTGCTCTGCACTCGTGAGTTTCTAAACAGTTACCTGAATCGCGCCGATAAACACTGCAGAAGAATGAATGCAACGCATCGGCTTTTTCCGGTGCAGTCAAAGCCGTATTGCCATCGTCCAGCACTAACGTACCTATTTCTTCTCTTAATGATCGCTTGGACTGAACATAGCCATAAAAAGCTTTCAAGTTAATCTTTGCTTTTTTGGCAAGTCGGGATTCGAAGTCCCTTTTAGCTTTCCTTTGCAGCGCAACAGCTGAATTTCTGGTCTGTATGTACTGCAGTCTAGATCTGTGAGTTCCACAGAATTTGTACGCCCTCCAGCTACGGTCACGACATCTAATAGCCTTGCGAATAGACGCGCTCCACCAGGGTGGTTTTCCTCGCGTTCTCACTGGTTGTAGAGGAGCAAAGTTATCTTGTAGTTGTAAAAGGTGCCCTTTTATAATATTCCACCTGATTTCTACACTAGGTTCTAATTCGTCTGGTTCCCAACTTAGATTCATTGCTTTAGTTTGTAGTTGGACGATGTCTATTCGCATTTTGGATGCACCCATCTCTGGCACACATCACAAGCTATGCCTTTCACTACCTTCTTACCACATTCAATTGAAATGCAGGGATATGAAACTTTAGGCATAGTTCGATTTTTTTTTAAAATTTGAATAACAATAAATATATATAAAAATTTTCAAAAACGTAATAGAATATGTTGATTCTAGTTACGATGTGTATATAATGCGATAAATTGATTAACAATTTACAGCAAAATCAGAGAACAGCGATTTGGAAATAGATTATGTGGAAGAGCGTGGGAAATACAACCAAGTTGAACGTACCGTGAAGTGTTGTCAGAATCCGTCGCTCAGGTAGCTCAACACGGTACAAAAATGTTTTATTATTGACGCAGGTTGAGCCTTTCATCCGAGACTCAAAGGCGCGTAAGAAAAGTGAACGCAGAAATATTATCGACCTACACCGTGTTTCTGGCATGCGCCCGACAACTCCTGAAGCGATTGAGGTAAAGCTGCAGTTTACAACAAGCACAATGATAGCACACACACCAAATGAGAACTCCGGAAGTCGGAATACAAAGGTGTATGGTACGATGCACAGCCGGGGCTGGTAGATGTCACGCAGTACAAAAAGTAATTCGAAAAGTGCGCGCAATGACGCAGTCAAAGATACGAAAAGTCACTGTGTTCCAGGATGTGGTAACACTCATTGTATCGACCAACGGACGACCAAATACCTCGCCGTCGGTCTGAAAGGGAAAAGGAGAACAAAGATTACGTGCGCTCAATTTAAAGGTAGAGTGGTATTTAGCCTTTGTTACACCGCCCCCCTCCAGCAGTTGCACTGTCCTCAGTGCAAGAGAGGTGTGAGGTAGCAAGTCCTCCTTCAGCTGGCACTTCCACCGTTTGTTCCGCAATCGGTACACTTCCGGGCGGAACGACGCTGCCGAATGTGTCTTGAAGTTGGGAAAAGTTAGCCGGTTTCAGCTGGTTGTAATGGACGGTAACAGATGTGCTGGTATGATCATTGACATCACGCATAACGTATGTAGGGGAGCGTACCATAAGTATAACAAAAGGTCCTTTCCATGGGTTTTGAAAGGCGCCGGATGTGCCTGCTGCTGGTCTGGGACGGTGAAGCCACACATGATCGCCGACTTTTTATGACGGACCGCGCACAGTTAAATCATATCCTCGCTTTTGGTGTGTCTGACATTTAGCCGCTTGCTGGGCGGCGAGTTGAAAGGTGCGGGGTAACGTTTCTCGTAAATTTGCTCTGTAGTCATCAAGATCACGTGTCTCTGCAGAGACGGCAGGCGTGAGGATGTCGATCGGTAGTCGGAGCTCATGACCGAATGTTGAATACGCGGGTGTAAATCCAGTAGAGATATGTAATGTTGCACGATATGCCAATAGGCAGTGTGGTAACAGTTTGTCCCATATTCGCGTATTTGTTTGACTGACAAAAGAGCGCAGTATGTTCTTAATCGTTCGATTTGTCCGCTCAACCAGACCATTGCTTTGGGGGTGATAAGGGGTTGTTCGCGTGTTTCGTATACCGAAAAGTTTGCACAGTTGACGCAAAAATGGCTTTCAAACGCTGTTCCTTGATCAGAGTGGATTGATAGAGGGGCACCAAATGGAGCAATCCATTCACAGGCTATTACATCAGCGACGGTTATTGCTTCTTGGTTCGGGATAGGTATGGCCTTGCACCACTTAGTGAAATAGTCAACCATAACCAATATGTACTTGTTTCCCGAACGTGTCTCTGGTA
Organism: Atriophallophorus winterbourni; assembly: GCA_013407085.1. Lineage (NCBI taxonomy): Eukaryota > Metazoa > Platyhelminthes > Trematoda > Plagiorchiida > Microphallidae > Atriophallophorus > Atriophallophorus winterbourni. The sequence continues at coordinate 182,507 of JACCGJ010000573.1, read as the reverse complement.
GTGGACCGATAATATCAACTCCAAGTCGTTCATTGGGTTCACTAGTTGTGATGTTCTGCAGAGGGGCCTTTGGTGTCATTGAAAGAGCTTTGATGCGCGAGCAAAAACTACATTTGTTGCAAAAGCTCTTCACGTCGTTTTGTAAATTTGGCCACCAGAACCGTTGAGTAATTGAAACCACTGTCTTTCGCTGACCCAGATGTCCGATTTGCGTATGCACAGAATCAATGACTTCGTTAATTTTGTTTTTAGGGACGACAATTCTAGGTGACGTGGTGTTTGGGGGCTGGATATAAAGGACACCGTTAATTATTTTTAAATGAGGTCACTGGGCCCACAAGGTTCTTTCTTCTGAACTTCTACCTTCCATTTCGATTCCTGTCGGTTTACAATTTCCATGCATTTGGCGGCGATAAATATTGTTCATATATGCATCATCGAGCTGACTTCTGCTCCATTCACTTTCCGCTAACGGTTTACCAGTATGACATCAATCGAATCTGAAGTTGCACGCGAAAGTGCGTCAGCATTGGCATGCCGCTTACCTGGTCGATAGATACATTGAAAATTGTACTCTTGCAATTTTTCTTGCCAACGCGCCACCTGTCCCAGGGGATCTCTGAAAGTACGCAACCATTGCAGTGCTTGATGATCAACACGAACGATGAAGGGTTTTCCTAAAAGGTACGGCCGGAAGTGCTGAAGGAAAAATACAAGCGCTAACATTTCACGTCTCTTGGTACTGTAGTTGCGTTCTGGTTTAGAAAGTTGTCTGCTGGCGTAGGCGATTACCCGTTCAGTACCATCTGGAGAAAACTGAGATAGAACAGCACCAATTGCCATTTCACTCGCATCAGTATCCAAAATGAAGCGCCCAGCATTTGGATTGACATCTGGAAGTGTTAGTATCGGTGATGATGTTAGCAGATATTTCAAATGCTGGAAGGCCTGATCACACTCGGCTGTCCATTGAAATTTTCTCCCTTTATGCGTCAAGCGATGTGAGGGTGCGGCAATGAAAGCAAAATTATTAATAAATTTTCGATAATATGAGGCTAAACCCATGAAATTTTTAATTTCGTGAGAGTTAGAAGGAGTCGTCCAATTGGCGATTTTATCGGTCTTGTCTGGATCCGTTCAAACGCCTTTATCGGATAGTATGTGACCCAAAAACTTGACATCTCTCTGTAAAAACTCGCATTTCTCTGAACGCAGCGTTAAACCAGATTCACGTAAACGTTCAAATACACGATGTAGATTTTGATTGTGTTCATCAATTGTTCGTCCGAACACGATAATGTCGTCCAGATAAATGAGGCATTGTGCAGGTGTAGTAAACCAGATTACTACAATAATGTCCCCAAGAACGTTGGAGAAAAAGCACAGGAGATGGAAGGTTTATCGCGGTAGCCAAAACGTGTACAGAGCGTTTACGATGCACGCACGAACGAACGGAAGTTATTTGTTGTCAAGGTCAATGTTTTGATGAGGCAAAACAAGCGGTGTTACACAGCCCCCCTCCAAGAAGTCTGGTCAGCGAAGACTTCTGATCGGGAGTCGCCAGTAGCGTGGGGCATGCGGGTATCAGGTTACCACGGGTAGGAACGTAGTCTCTCAGCAACCAGTCACATAGAAGTCAGCCAGGGCGCTCGGTCTGCGTGGGTCGATCTTCGGTGGTTCGAGAGTAGGATGTACGGTGAACCGATCAGAACTAAGCTAAGTAGCGTCTCACATGTTAGTGAACGTACTGCCGAGCCGCCTCACATGGAGTGAACAGCTGCTAGCGGGATATTCCCGTTTGGCGTGGTCTTAGTATGAACTCAATTTGAACAGAAACAGGCGCATTCGTAGGCTTGACAACAAGAACCAGAGGCTTTGAAAACACTGTCCCTGCTCAGAATTTCCTGCGTCCCGAAGAAGGATGGTAAACGGCCGCGCCAGGAGAATCGGTTGGCGCGTCAATCTGGGCTGGTAAGGACCTTGTGTGACGTGACAGGCATGTTGGAACAATTGTGCTCTTGTTGGTGGTTAGGGCTACCGGGTGAGTTGGGGGCAAGCGTAGGTGGACCAGGAAGGGTGCGCGATTCGGTGGCATCAGCGGTGAATGGGTGCGTACCTGAGGGAAAAAAGAAAAAGAAAACTCCCTGGTGCATGGGTTTAGGGCCACGACCGAGTGATTAGAATGAGGTACGAAATAATGCACGCGTGTATGCTAAAAGATATGAAAGTATTAACTATTTACAACAAAATCAGCGAATCGAACGGGTTGCCGTTTGGCACGTTTTGTTCCTGTAGTGGCCGGCTCTAGGTTAGCTGTGGGTACAGGAGGGGTAATGACCAGTGGTGCCGGGGTTGGCGTTGGGTCATGTGGGATAACTTCCTCGTCCATGAAAGCCGGTTTGACTCTGTCGATTGAGACAGTGTCATGCTTGCCGACACGGTCAATGACGACCGTCTTGGGAGATCGCACGTGTTGGGCGGCGTGTGCTCGGGTAGGGGCTACCGGGAGGATGGCGACAGGCGTCGGCGATCCGGGGGTGGCGCGTGCCACGGTTTCCACTGCGGGAGGTACATGCGTACCGAGGGGATACACGAAGGATGCGTGCATTCCATGTTACCGGATAGGATGGCGACAGGCGTCTGTGATCTGGGGATGGTGCGTGCCACGTTTTCCAAAGCTGGAGGTGCATGTGTGCCTGAGAAGTGAGAAGAAGAAAAAAACTCTCTGGTGCATGGATTTTTGGCCACGACCGAGTTATAGTGATGAGGTACGTAAAACATGCACGGGCATAAACCAAGTGATAACACTTTAAAATTGTGCTACATGGTCGGCAAACCTTACGGGTTGCCGTTTCGCTCGCCTAGCTGTTGTGGTGGCAGGCGTTGATATAGTCGAGGTTAAGGTAGTGGTTATCACCGGTGGTGCTTTGATTGGGTCTGGCGGATTAGCTGAGTCAACTGCATTGTCCATGAACGCTGGTTTGACTCTGTCAATCAAAACCGTATCGTGTCGACCGGCGCGATCAATCACAACTGTTTTTCGGGACTGCCGAATCATCTTAAATGGTCCAGAAAAAAGGAGGGTGAAGAGGTTGCTTTACCATGTCGTTTCGGAGAAAGACATACTGGCAATGTGCCAACTCCTTCGGTATGTGGGACTGTTTGGCTTGAAGTCGCGGGGATGGTGGGTGGAAACGACTCCTACCGTGTCGCAAGCGCGTCATGTTATCTCCATAGGCAAATGGTGATTGCCTAGCAGGGGAGACATATTTATAGCCACTTAAAGGTGGTAACGGGCCAACGAGGTCTACGTGCATGTGCGATAAACGCTTATCCGGTTCGACGAAAGCTCTTAATGGGCTTTTTGTGTGTCGGTGGATTTTCGAGCGTTGACAATTACTGCGCGCTTTGGCGCTTGTGCGAACGCCTTTACTGGAATTTGGTCCGTCACGTAGATCCGTGGATTTATCCTTGATGTGGACAAGACGACGTAATTTCTTCGGGCCGACGACAGTAGTCGTCGTTAGCTGTCGCCCCGATGTGCGATGAGCGCAAGGTTTGATGCAACGTCGCGCATCGTCGCCGTATTTCCGATGTATCCAGCAAACGGGTGACCGAGTGTGACTACTCGAGTTTCAGCGGGATGGGGTGCGAGATACTGACTTATTGTTGAGTGCAAGGTTTCGAACCTCATTGCGTAAAGCCGCAACCTCAGCCAGCACATCCGCAATGCTAACTTCCGTTACATTAGCATGTGTGCGTGATCATCCTGCGGTTACTGTAGAAACATGGGCATCTGGATAGGGACGGATAGATTCAGAGATGTTGTCCGCCATCTCCGAAAGCTCAGATACCAGAGTGCTTCTCGCAGCAACCAAGATGGGTTGCACGCACTGAGGTAAACGCTGGACCCATAGTTCCTTTAGTAAGGACTCGTCCATGTGCGATGACCCGAGCAGGAGGCGCATTTCCATTAGTATGGTAGATGGCTTTTTGTTGGCAATTTCCAAGTTGCCGAACAGCTGCTGTAGCCTAGATCGTTCCGACGGAACCGTGCGAGAAATCACGGCTTGTTTGACGATACGGTAGCGGTCATCTATGGGTGCAGTCACGACTGCGTCGCGTACCTGTAATAACACATCCGCGGGGAGTTTCTGCGTTAAATGTGAAAACTTAGTGTAGTCATCAATAATATTTTTAGAACTAAATTCAGTTTCTAAAAAATGAAACCAATACTCAGGGTCCTGTGAAATAAAGCAGGGTATTGTGATGACCGTCGAAACCAAAATAACGCGTTTAGAATCACTCATGATAAACAGGAGCAATTGATGCAAATAAAATGCACGATTAAACGAGGTAAAAAATTACCTGAAAACTCCGATGTGAAGCGGAAAAATTTTGACGTACCGGGAAAAGATACACGAAGAATGCGTGTATGTCGGGCTCACCAATTTGTAGTAGACCAGATTACTACAAAAATGTCCCCAAGAACGTTGGAGAAGAGGCACAGGAGATGAAAGGTTTATCGCGGTAGCCAAAACGTGTACAGAGCGTTTACGATGCACGCACGAACGAACGCAAGTATTGTGTTCAGTTCAGTTCAGTTCAGTTTGCACAGGACAGTATGTGGCTGACAAGCCAATCCAGCGTCCAGAATTTCTTTCGGTGGAAAGCTGCGGAGAAGCGCCCACCACTGCCAAAGGGTCAATCCTTTTTCTCCGTGTGGAACCTATGATGGTCGTAGGACTAGGAGAATGTAGTTGGAGGAGCACCGCGCTATAATCGATGCACTGCCAAAAGGTAATTTTCTTTCTTCTCTGTTTGCAATCTCTGATGATAGCGGTGCCAGGCGCTGTAGTAGTAGGATAGTAGTAGGACAGCAACTCGCAATAATCGATGCTGGAAAAAAGAAAAGGCAGTTTCTCCTCACCAGCACGGTGAGAGGTTAGCTGATAGAGAATCAAGAATAGGAAGATGCTCTAAAATTGCTACAGTGAATAGCGAGCAAAATGGAGGACAACCTAAGCATGGTAATCATGGGATGTAATCAGAGAATAACGTACCCCAGTCACGGTCTAAACCCTGCTTGAAAGTTGAGACGGAACTACAGGAGATAAGTTCTTCAGGGAGCTTGTTCCAGAAGTTGACCACCCTGAAGCTGAAATAGTTTTTCCTAGAATCTAGTCGACATCGTTCCTTAGCGAGCTTGAGTGCGTGTCCGCGAGTGCCCAGCTTGGGACTTAAGGTAAAGATGTCATCTGGATTAACGCCGCTTAAGCCCTTTAAGATCTTAAAGGTTTCAATCAAATCACCTCTCAAACGACGACGCTTAAGAGAGAAAAGACCCAGAGCCCAAAGGCGATCAGCATAACTTTCCCACGCTGACCCTCAATCATGCGTGTTGCTAGTCGCTGGACGCTTTCAAGTCGAATGATATCCTTCTGGTAGTGAGGATACCACGCCTGGACACAATATTCCAAATGCGGCCTGACTAACGCCTTGTAAAGTGGCAGGAACACGTCGGGACTTCTGCTGGAAAGCACCGACTTCAACCGAAAGAGCACATTGCGTGCACGTTGCGCTGCAACAGCGCATTGGTCCTCCCATTTGAAGTCAGCTCTAACTAGAACACCCAAGTCCTTAACCCGCTGTGTGGCATCAACGCTAATAGGAGTACCTGACACCTGGACTGTGATCTTGTCGACCAGAGCAGACAAGAGTTGGCACTTATTGAGGTTCAGTGGGAGGTCCCAAAGTATGGACCAGTCAATGACCCGCTCGAGGTCGTGCAACAGAGTATCTTCATTCGTTGAACCAATGAACTTCACGTCATCCGCAAAAATGAAGCACGGGCACTCCAAGATAGGCGACAAGTCATCGATAAAAATCAGAAAGAGCAGCGGACCTAGCACAGACCCCTGAGGCACCCCACTTATCACCTCCGTTTGGATCGACAACGTAGATTCTACTCGTACTCTAAAGGTCCTACCTGTCAGGAATGATTTTATTCAAGCAAGTAAACTACCCCGTATGCCTTTTGCTGCCAGCTTAGTTTCTAAAAATCTGTGGCTGACGGAATCGAAAGCCTTGCTAAAATCTAGGTAGAGCGCTTCGACCGGCTTCCCTTCATCCAACCTTTTCGTAGCAATATTGAGGAAACTCAAGAGGTTAGTCAAACAAGACCTCCCTTTCAGGAATCCATGTTGAGCTACACTAAGTAGAGAATGCTGGCAGAGATGCTGGCAGATTTTGTCGCGTATAAGTCTTTCCAATACTTTCGAGACGATGCTGGTCAGGCTGACTGGTCTATAGTTACCAAGAATCGACCTGCAACCACCTTTGTGTATTGGTACTACTATGGCTTCTTTCCACTCGTAGAGACAATCATGTCGCCTGCCAGTGTAGAGAGCCAGTGACTATTCTCTAGGTTGAGGGGAAGGTCCCACTTAACCGCACATGTCGTCCAGCTTCTCCGTCGCTTATCAGATCGAAGTTATCCGACATATTGACAATTTTTATGTCGTCAGCAAACATATAACAAGGTGAGCACAGTTTGTTAGCAAGATCATCAATGACGATGACGAAGAGCAACGGCCCCAAGACTGAGCCACGGGGAACCCCGCATGTTATATGCGCACATGCGGAGAATGTATAATCTACCCTGACCGTAAAGCAAAGTCGCAAAGGAATGCTTGAATCCAGCCTTTAACATCGCTTGTTTTCCCTCAGCAAAACATTGACCTTGACAATTCGAACTTTCGTTCGTGCGTGCAACGTGACCACTCAGTACACGTTTTGGCTTCCGCTATATATCTTCCATTCAACCTGCGTTTTCTCCTTCTCTAGTGGGACGTTATTGTAGTAATCTGGTCAACTACGGATTGGTGAGCCCTCCGTACACTTATTCGTCGTGTATCTTTTCGGTAATTCAAGCGTTTTTCAGATTTCTTTTGGCATTTATATTTTGGGTACGTATTTTTGTGTGTTTCGTTGTTTATTTCGCACCTGCTATTGTTATCAGTTTTTTGTAATCATGTTTGAATCTAAGCGCATATTATTGGCCTCAAACAAACCTCCTTGTAGATTCTCGGCGCTCGTAACTGATAGATGGAATATGTCTTAAAGTTCTTGGTACCCCGAGCAGAGCTGCAAAGATATCCACGGTATTTGCTACGGCGGTACTGAACCATATGCCCGCTGCTTGCGAACTATCCTAACTTATTCTGCGCATCACCGAATATACTACCTGCAGTCTTCACCCCAGTGGAACACCTTATTACCACTAGTGGGCCCCCGGTTTACGGAAGACCGAGGCGATTAACGCCTGAAAAGTCACAGATAGCACGCAAAGAGTTCCAGCACATGCCAGCATTGGGCATCATACGACCTTATAGTATCCCTTGGTCATCTCCTTTGCACATCGCACCCAAGAAAAACCCAAACGATTGGCGCCCGTGTGGTGATTACGGCAGGTAAAATAAAGCGACGGTAACCGGTAGGTACCCGATCCCGCATATTCAAGACCTGGCTGCTAATATCCACGGGTGTACCATTTTCAGCAAGGTAGAACTTGTTCGAGCGTATAACCAAATACCGGTCGCGGAAGCGGACATCCCAAAGACGGCAGTTACCACACCGTTCGGACTTTACGAATTTGTCCGTATGCCTTTTGGTTTATGTAATGCCGCTCAAACGTTTCAGCGATTTATGGACCAGGTTTGCAGCGGTCTGGATTGCGCTTACGTATATCTCGACGATGTACTGATTGCTAACGCACACGAAAAGGACCACATTCACCACCTAACAGCACTCTTTAATTGTTTGCCAAGTCATGGGATAACGATCAACTCGTCTAAGTGCAGTTTTGGCCAGGTTAAGATCGATTTTCTGGGTCATAGACTCTCAGCTTCAGGTATTTGGCCACTGGATGAAAACACTGACGCCATTCTAAACGCACATTAGAAGTGTTCGACCATTGGTGCCTCAGGGTAATCTTGGGCATCCGATATACTGACCGAGTATCTAACGCAGCCGTACGAGAGCGCTGCAGCGGACTATTGTAGTGGACTAAAGAAAAATAGTCTAGCACTAAACACAAAATGGCAAAAATGGAAAGAACTCACTGAAATACCAAAGGAGCAAATGTCCAAATGAGGATCCGTAACGTCCAACGATAGCGAAGTAATCCACACAGGAAAATCCAAGAAATGGAATCCAAGGTGCAGGAAGCGCTAAAATGTTGGAGAATCCGTTAATCACAATTCCAGCACAGAGTGGCGCACGCAGAGTTCAGAACCACGGAAGAAGTCAGAGTCCGAGTTCGAAATTGTATTGACCGCCAAAAAGTATATTGTACAAGCATTGATTCGAATGAAGTACACATGGCCAAAAAATGGATAATCATACAAGGCCAAAAAGTGTATGTACAAAATGCTAAGGTACAAGGGAAAGTAGGTCACTACAATACTCCCCCACCAGAGCGATAGTTAGGCTTGAATGAAGGGTAACATACGCTCGAAATGTTCTTAAGGTCACGTTGTCAGCAAGGCGTTTGGGCCAGTGCACATGTCTACCGGTTCGGGTTTGAACGGGGGTAGGAGGGCATGGGGAATTGGGATGAACATGGGTGGAGGTTGGCATATGAGGATTAGCAGGCGGTTGTGCGTGAGGGATAGTGACGCTTGGTGGAGATTGTGTCTTAGACTCGACAAAAGCGGGTTTTAAGCGTTCAATAGAAACGGTGTGATGTCGACCATTCATATCCAAAACGAAGAACGTGGGTTTACGCTCGATAACTCTGTGAGGTCCATGATAGGATGGCTGAGGAGGTTTACAAACAGAGTCGCGTCGCACAAAAACAAAATCACACGTATCAAGATGAGGTGATTTTTGTTGGTGGATAATGCGCTGACGAGGAGGCGTAAAGTCCAACTTGGACATGAACGTGCGCAAGCGAGAAATGTAATCTGACGCCGGAGGTAGTGACTTACAGGGCACAACGAGTTCACCGGGAAGACACAAGGCGGTACTAAAAACTAACTCTGCGGCTGAGCACTGCATGTCTTCTTTGATAGCGGAACGTATTCCAAGAAGAACAAATGGCAAATTCTCAGTCCATTTATTAGGATCAGCCTGGCAAGCTAAAGAAGCTTTAGGCTGCCGATGGGAGCGTTCAACCAATCCGTTCGAGTTAGGGTGGTAGGCGGTGGTTCGTATGTGCTGACAGCCAAGGAGTCGCGTCAAATCTCGGAACAAAGTCGATTGAAACAGAGCGCCACGGTCGGTTGTGATGACAGATGGTGTGCCAAAATTGGCAATCCAATGTTCGACGAAGGCGCGTGCTACAGTCTCTGAACATGTGTCTTTGATCGGAACAGCAAACGGCCATCGAGTAAAACGATCAATCGCCGTTAGGATGAATGAGTATCCGTTCGATAATGGCATAGGACCGACGAGATCAAGATGCACATGAGAGAATCGACAGTTGGGATGCCTAAATGGAACGTAAGGTGTGAAGGTATGTCGAGATATCTTGTTCTTTTGACAAGGAATGCAATGCTGGACCCAATTTCGTATATCCTTATTCATGGACGGCCAAACAAAACGATCTGCGATTAGCCTCACGGTGGCACGCTTTCCAGGATGAGACATCGAATGAAAATGATCGAAAATGGCACGTCGCAGAGAAAGAGGGACAAGAGGTCTAGGTTTCCCTGTCGAGATATCGCACATCAACGAGGCATCGGCGTTTGGTAACTGAATTTGCTGCAAATCCAGGGATCGACACTTCGCGAGTTCGGTTTTATCAATCTCGGCTTGATGGTTAGTCAAAAGGGAGAGATCAAATGGTGTGCCTGAAGACAAAACAGAAATGTCAGGTCTTGATAAAGCATCGGCGACCAAGTTAGCATCTCCTTTGACGTAACGAATATCGGTAGAGAACTGAGAGATGTAATCTAAGTGGCGAATCTCGCGTGGCGAATGACGATCAAGTTTAGACTGCAGAGCAAAAGTCAATGGTTTGTGATCCGTAAAGATAATGAAGTCACGACCTTCCAGTAAATGACGGAAATGCCGTATGGCCAAATATATCGCAAGTAATTCACGGCCAAATGTGCTGTAGCGTGTTTGTGCCGGAGTAAGCTTTTGCGAGAAAAATGCCAGTGGACGGACTGTGTTCTTGTGGTGTTGTTGTAAAACAGCTCCCACAGCCGAATTGGAGGCATCGGTCGTCAATGACAAAGGAAAGGTCGGTTCCGGATCAATGAATGAGAGTTCTGTGGCACTGCAAAGAGCTTTTTTGGATGCGGCAAAAGCTTCAAGTGCCTCTGACGAAAGCTGTAGTGATTTTGATTTGGAGTCGAGCAAATCGGTCAGCGGTGCAATGATCTTTGCGCAGTTTGGAATAAAGCGACGGTAAAAGTTGATCATGCCGATAAAGCGGCGCAACTGCGTTACCGTTGTTGGGACAGGAAAGTCGGAAATCGCCTGGCATTTCTCAGGAAGAGGTGTGATACCAGATCGAGTAAGGCGATGACCGAGGAAATCCAGTGAATCTGTGCCAAAAATGCATTTACTTGGGTTGATCTTTATCCCGTAGTTAACGAAACGCTCTAAAACGAGACGGATGTGCTCGACATGCTCCTCTGGAGAGTTGCTGGCAATCAAGACGTCGTCGATGTATGCGTAGGCAAACGGCAAGCCTCGCAAGACTTCGTCAATGAAACGTTGGAAGGTTTGTGCAGCGTTTCTCAGGCCAAAGGGCATCCGAGTGAATTCGTATAAGCCGAAAGGAGTTGTGACTGCCGTTTTGGGTACGTCTTCCTCGGCTACTGGGATGTGATAATAAGCACGGACGAGATCAAGCTTAGTAAGGATCGTTGTGGCGCAAAGATTCAAAAAAAGTGAATGTGTGGCACCGGATATCTGTCTGGGACCGTTCGATTGTTGAGAGCACGATAGTCGCCACATGGCCTCCAGTCATCTGAGTCTTCTTGGGAACCATATGAAGTGGTGACGACCAGGAGCTAAAAGAGGGACGGATGATCCCAAGCTCTAGCATGTGCTCAAATTCGGCTCTTGCGATCTTGAGTTTCAACGGGTGAAGTCGCCTAGGTCTGAATGAGACTGGTGGTCCGCTAGTGACAATTTGATGTTTCACGGAGTGTGTCACTTTGTCTGTCGGTCTTGGATGCTGCATGACGGATGGGAATTCATGCAGTATAGCACAAAAAGTCGAAGCTTCTGGAGTGACAGCTTTGATGCCGGGGGAAATGGCTTTAGTAGTGATACCTAAAACCTGTAAAGAGGTTTTCGTATCTACTAATCTCCGCAGAACTTCTTTCGAAGTGAATTATACTTGGTATTCATTGGCTTTAATAAGGTCCGTCTGTCCGTTCGCCATCATCCCCGATGGTTGATCAAATTGATATTTTGTATCATTTGCCATCGGTGTTTCACTGATCCATAGGTTTAGAGTCAGGTGTGGTCTCATTATGTTCAGAATATATCAGAAACACCAGTGGGCAGATGGGTTTAGTACATGGTCTGAATAAAGGATTTTTCAAATATGGAAAAATTTCGATTTTGTATTTTGTAACCCGCTTAGCGTGAGACATGACGGTTTGCTTAATAATCTCCAACGGTTTCGAATTAAATCTGCTCACCTTATTATTGAGAAACTTGCCATGTATCTGGGCCTCAATATTCCCGATAGGCAAACCCGAACTCAAAATCCTAATACTTCAATCACAAACGTACGTTCTCAAGTTGCGCTAGTATGCCAATGTTGGTTAAGGTTGGCACGACCAACCTGTTCAATCACATGAGTCCACACTCATGAACACTATGTTTGAACCCATGGTCATGAATGAAAATGCTCATTTTCATGCATCTCCATCACACAAACCACGACCGGTTTCGTGCTGTTTGCACTCCTTCCGGAATAATTTGTGTTATTAAGAAGTTGCATCAAGTTTAGTTCTCGAGCTTTTTCTATCACATACGAAAAGGATCATAGAAATTATTTTTCAAACAACGCATTCTCCATGTGTTTACATTTTAATTTTTTTCCGCTGATTAATTCCCAGCAAATTCGCAACGAACTACATGAGTATAAATCTATTTCTTTTACCCGGACAAATCAGAGTATGCCGTCACTTCTAGCCTCTCTCATCATCTCAAAATATTTCTGACAAAAGGATGCAGTCATTGAAAAATTAGAAAAATTATTTATCTCTATGACGTTGTTTTCATCTCCGGTTTTGTTTTATCGAACATCAAATTATAGCTGAAATACAGAATATATTCGAACAAAGCTGTGGATAAAGAAACACCCAGTAGTGTCGCTACAAATAACCCTTTTCTATGTTCTCCTGAGTCTGAACAAATAATACGTTACTTAACACACTTGCTTTGATATTTTGTCTGGTTTTAAGCTTTAAATTTTATGTCTTATGCAAAACCTCTTCGATTGGCCTTCGTATTTCTCTCCCAATAAATCATAGATGTTTTCGAATAACACTGTAACTTTGAAGTTAGTTAGCTGAAGTTACTTACCTACAACTATTACTTTGAGTGATGGAAATTTGTTGATGTATTACGCTGCCAAGAACAGTTTCATCTTTGAACAAACACATCCGATAACAACATAGCGATCTTTCATTTTTCAGGACAATTACATAACCAGAACGCCGATACAAATCGTCACAGACAAACAGCGCCTAAAGGATATTGGAAAGCGTTTGCATTATCTGGAGCGTTTGAAAGAAAAAGCTGACGTTTTAGACTTTGAATCCTACCGCTTGAGAAATATCATGTGCCAGGAACACCTTTCCGTACTAAACATGTTTGCCGTCAAGCTGAAAGAAAAATTGTCGAAAACTGTGCATCATCTGGAAGAGAGCAAGGTTTGTACAAAATGTATATTACTGACCTTAGAATGAACTGGAATCGGCATTGGAGGAAAGTACGCGCTTGAAATGTACCTCCGCAAGGATTCAAGGGCATCTTGAAAACTCAAGGGTGATGGCGTTGAGCTACAAAGAGGTAAGCGCTGTTGTTTCGAAATAGGATTTAAAAAAAGGCGATGATGTTGCTAACATTGCATCATCAACTTACAAGATTAACGTTATTGTTCGTGACCTCCTTCGGTCACTGTGTGTCATGGATGTCCTGTGCAAGTGCACGATCATCTCAATGAAGAGAACATTTTACAGTGATAAGCAATACCAGTCTGATCGTCAGATTTTGCTAACATTTGGTGTAATCCAACTTCAGTAGTCATGAGCGCTCTCTACTCTTCTTCAACTTGTAGAATAACCTTCGCACTATACTGTGGTGATTACATCTAATTTTCTGTTTTCAGAAATACATTTACTACGTTCATTGCACAGGAGCGAATTTACTATTATTCATTACAATTTATATGAAAAATTATTTTCTAATCTGTAGCTGCATTTGTAAACTTGATCAGAACTCTTTCAATTTAAACGATTTTGGATGAATTTCTACACTATTATCTGGGTCGGTTTCTGTCAAGACACATGACAGTTAACGTATCCTTAACCATACAATGTGATTTAAGAGTCGAAAACTCGAAAAATTAATATGATGTCAAATGGTTGAGATATACATGAAATCGATCTGGGATAAATAGAATCAAATTGATTGAAACGAGTAATTATTCTAAAAGTTCGTCTTTCCGTCCATTTGCATCATACGCACACTCCCCATGATCACTTTCGTGCTGTTCGCACCCATCAGGTAGGAACAGTTCGATCAGGATCTTAATTCATTGAAACCGTGGTGAAAGGGTAAACAAACTTTGAACTTCTATATCACTGTTTGTTAAGGCTTGGATCTTGAATATCGAATTCTAAACCTTATCTCGGTGTCGTTATGATATGGAGTTGGAGTACGAAAGCGTTGAATTCGAAACACATCCTCCTCCTCATGATCTGCATCATCATCATCAGCAGCATTATGATGGACAGCATTAAACCATTAGCAAGTACGAAGTGCTTGACTGCAATAAAACCACTACATGCTAACAATCCATAAAATAAGATGGGGAAGGGTGGAACCCAGAAAGATATTATAGTAGAAGGTTAAGATTTTAATATTATCGCATGTAGAGTAGTATTTATATCGCATCCAGCCTCATAAAATGGCAAGCTTGATGAAATGTGCGATTATCATGTGTTCAGATAATGCTATTTTGAAAGGTGGACATGTTTGTGACATTTTGATGTAGCATATGTGCTGAATAATTGATGAAATCGTTATTCTAAGATTTAACTCTAATAAATTAGTATTTCTTCAAACTGATTTTCTAATCAACCGGGCATGTCTCTTCAGAGAAAAAATTGAGCGATCGCTATTTTAACCCACAAATCCATAAATGGAATAACTCATGTTAATTTATTATATATCTGCATAAGTTCAAGTAAACGAAACACCTAATCTTGCTTAAAATCGCCATTTTATTTGTGTTGTTTACTTCTCGTTCGCACAGGTAATGTGGTCTTCGGATATTCCCTACATAGAAACAACCCTTCCAGTACGCTCACAGCAGCACTAAATGAAATAAAAACGTGATCAATTGATAGATGTTCGATTTTTAAATGTGTAGAATAGCTTGTTGAAAATCTGCGTAGCAACCTCCGACGATTTATTGTTAAATCTACTAACCTTTGTGAAAAACAATTTCTCGAGACTCTTGGCGCACCTTCAAACGCACCTATTAGAAAGCATTCCTAGCCTCAGGACACATTCATTACCTCAACATTCAATTACCACCATCTTACGTAAACTGTCTTCCGAACATATATTTTGTCCGTGCGTACTTTCTGGGAAACAGTTTAACCTCAGAAATAGTGTCGTCACCAAGTGAACTGATTTTCAATGAAAGTGTACGAATTCTTATATACGATAATACTATGTTAGCCCCAGTTTTCTGGAAATCATCAGTGTTCCCGTTATACACAGGCACTAGAAAAACAGTTCCGACCGAGATTTACCCCTGTTCATGTCAAACTTGGAGTGATTTTTACTCCAACTTCGAATTTTATAGATAGAAAAAATATGTACAATTAACTTTTATTTTATACCATATACATCTATGGTCATTATCGACCGAAGGAGGCAAACAATAACGAAAACTATTTATTTTAATATGGTACAGCGATGAACTTTTTTAACCATAAATATTGAATTTTGCTAAAGCACGTTGGTACTGCTTTTACCGGGTTGGTCTTCGAGCTCTTTCTACGTGCATTAAAATTATTTTTCGAGACACTTCTATGTTTTACGAAAGTATCACGTAAATTAATCTGAATAGACACTTTCTTTTTGTAGCAATTATTACTATTTCTATGCATGCTTCCAACCCACTTTAAAGTTACCTAGTTAAATCTAAATGTCCATTTATTACTCCATCCGAACATTACATTAATATGGAGAGCATCACCTTTTCGAATATCCATCATAACATTTGCCTTAATGTATCTTTGTTGAAAACACGTTGTCACTTAACAATGAAAATATTTTCATCATGTTGGTACTTTGTGTGTTATTTTCAAGGTTTTATCAGAGTGACTGTGTCCAGTTTTTATTAAACCTTTACGTGGAGATCATATTTTCAACAGTTTCGTGTGAAAAACGTTTCTACCAAACATTTTCTGAACGTTATCTGAGTTAATAGGGCTTGGTAACCAAGATACAATCAGATTTGAATAAACTATTTCACCTAGTTTGTTGATGTTGCTGTTGTTGGCCTCATTCGGTTGATGTCGACCATGAATGTACAACATCGGCACAAGATTTTTTCATCATCCACAGCTTTACGAATAACTAAACATTTTGAATTTTTAATCTTCCTGTCAATTAATTGTAATGTAGTGTAGATTTACTACACCAAATTCCACCTAACTGCATTTCTCATGCAAACTTTCCAGCAAATCCAGCAACTTGAGGAATCCAACGCCAGCCTTCTGGACATGCTCTCGAAATATCATTCACCGAGTGAAAAAGCCTTTATTGAAATTGTCCAGGAAAGTTACACTTTCGATCAGCAACTAAAAGTCGCCAAGCAACATCTCTCCTGTAGCAGGGTAAGCTTTTCACGGTTCCCGAATCAAAGCTTTACAGAAGTTAAATGTTCTTCTGTTGAATGTTCATCCAAGTAGAATTCTACATTTCTAATAGGATAACCAATTTTCCAACAACTGCTACTGAAAGACGCCCAACAATTACACTCATAAGCAAGATTATCATCCAATTTTTGAAAGTTGGATATTTGTCTCTTATGAATATTAGCAAAGGTTTATTGTTTGGTTCAATGAGAAAATGCGAAAACGAAGAACAATAGAACAAGAAGACATTCTACACTGATGGAGCTTCTAATTCGAAGATCCAACGACCGAGGAAATCTCACGTGCAACGTTCTTTAGTTTCTGTTATATTACCAAGGATAAGTTATATCGATTTGTTTTCGTGGTGGGTCGATCAGACGCCTGCTCCGATTAAATTTAATATTTCAAAATATATTAATCCGTTCCTGAGGTCCAAATTGCAACCCTACATGTAGTATAACCTATACGTAAACGACACCAGCAATCATTTGTTGTAACGCGGAGGATTATGTCAACCATTCCTATGCGAACATTTCTTATTCATCTATGAATACCGAAACATCGCTTTTGCTTTTTATCACTACTGACCGAGAAAAACGTTGCTGTAATAGTTGACAGACACTCAAGTAGTTTACGCAATTAAGGAACATGTCCTCTTTGACTGCTTCTCTTCCGTAGCGCATACAGCGATAAGCAGTACTCGGTTGAGAGGCGTCACTTGTATGCTGACTGCGTAATGTTCGATCAGCAGTCGATAGCAGTGTCTGCTTTTCCACAGTTTTCCGACGACACGTTACACCTTCATCCAAAATGAGCGTCAATTGCAAGTATTTTCCAACTCGAATTATTATTGACAAGAGCTTTAATATCTCATTTGAATGCATTTCCATCACACACACACCACGATCGGTTTAGTGCTATTTGCGCACATCAGATACGGACAGTAAGATCAGGATCCGCATGCGCTTAAAACAGTGGAAGAATGGTACTAGCGCTAATTGTTTAGCTTTATTATCTCTTTTGAAAATTTCCTTGTTGCGCCAGTGCGATCTTTCCAAAAGTCGATTTCCTGATTTCTATTAACCTTGAACAGATAGTTCTGAATACGACGATTTTCTCTTTTCTACACATGACATATCCAGCAAAGACAACACTGTCGTAGTCAACATCTTCAGTAGTCCATCTATGGAAAGTATTCGTTACTTTTTCCATCCACAAAATGTTCAAGATTCGTCGGGTGCCCCTATAGTAGAAAGATGTCCACTTCCGCTCTTGTCTTGTGCGGATGGTCCAGCTTAGATTTGAATTAAATGATTATATGCATGAGATACGCTTCATTCATGTTTGTAAATCTGTAATTACTTTTCTTTATCCGCAATCCGTAGTTCCTTGTTTATTTGAACCTAAAATGTTGTTGGCCTCCGTCGGTCGATGTCGACCATGGATGTACATCACATCGCATGAATTTCATGTTTTGCAGCTTTTTGAATGACTAAACAGTCCGATTTGGGAGGAACAATCTCTCCCGCAGCGCTTGCAACGATAGTCAGAACTCTGTTGTATTGCATCAGTTGCACGCTGGCGGCGTGATCTGCGTTCAGCAGCCAAGAGCTGTATTTGCTCCTCCCCGGCTTGCAGACGACGACCTAAAATATTAAGTAGATTATCAAATAAAAGAATTTTCAGCAGGTACAATGAGTTCACTAAAACATTCAGCAAATTTGACGAACAGGTACCGACATCAAGTAACAATTGGTCGACTGAACGATGTTTCTTATCCGTCTTGATCTATAATTTCCACAAATGATCCGGTTTATTAGCAAATGCCATAACCTAAAGTTTTGGGACAACAGTTTCACAACAATTTCCGGCATCTCGTAATTCGTTCAAAATTGCACGTTTAAAATTGGCCTCAGTTGATACGAAAAAATGATGCATTTGGCCCAAAATTAGCGTTAACTGTTTTAAGAAAACAACGACAAAATGCGTGGATAAATTAATTTTATGCACGGCCGACTTAAAGGCCCCAAAGACCACAAGGGATGTGGATTATAATTTAAAAAAATGGCCTACTTGCACATTGGTTCAATGCCTTGGTGTATCCGATTGACATTTTCTCATCCACTATCTTGATGGGCGATAAGAAATTTTCATCACATTTTCAGAGGAACTATGACCGACATCGAAAAATCTGGGCAAAACTGACCGCTACCAAATTGTGATGAACAATACTAATACGACGTGTTCACTAACAGGAATTCAGGGATTATGAAGATTAGCCGAAGATCTCAGAGGCGGTTGAAGTCCGCCGAAAAAGGATGCGACGAGAGACGGTCGAAACGATGTCATGTTTACCCCGAGATGGGGATTATCTTTTTCTGTTGATATTTCCTTTTTACATGGGGAGTACATCAACTTCCAATAACGTGTAACTGCTCACTACGGTATTCATATGTAATAAAAAAATACGTAAAATCTTATTTTTGTTTAATGTATATTTGAGTAAGCATGTATATAGTGTTGTAAATAATATTACAACAATGGTAACTTTAAATTCAAGTTCAGAAGTTAGTAAGTTAGTAAGTTATTTTTGAACTCATATTTACTGAGTCACATGATATACGATCTTTGGAATAGTTCGACCATCAGAGCTTTATAATAACCTTTGGCGTCTGATGTACTGAACGGTTATCTAACGCTACCCTTTAGACGTGATGCAACGCAATAACTTTGCTTTCCATTTATATCCAACGCCCAAGATTGTAGTGGTTTTGCCACGTCCTTTAAAAGACAGAGTGTGTGTTCGCGAAACTTGTCCTCAGTCCGAAACCCACTCATACTTGGCATAAGCAACAAGGTGATCAAGTTAAATCAGCTTTCAACCGTGTAGAAGGATGCAGATACACCGATATCATCTACGGCGTTCGAATTCGTTTACACTACTGGACAATGATCTAACACGATCTTGCATCTGATCGGCACGCGTGAGCTCGCGTGTTTCGAGACACCAATAAAGCTGACTAATTCACCTGTAGAGCCAGCCGCATAAAATTAAAAGTGAATAAGTTCATAATGATGCATCAATGACTGAATACCTCAGCTCGTTTCTCTTTGAGTTCGAAATATTTAATCAAGCTGTAGAGATTTGAGACTAAATTTTATACTACGAAACTGACGTACAACATGGGAATACTATCGCTGTCTTTTACTTCAGAGACGTCAATGTAGTCATAATCACATGGAATGTGTTATTTACATCAATGTTAAACCGTTGGAGTACAAGCAGAACACCCGATGCACTATGATACCGCGGTCTTGCAATGTTGATACGCTTAAGTAAATTGAAGCAGAATTTATTTAGTTATGATCAGACAGTTTTCATTGAGATCACAATTTTATTATCGTTTTACAAGCATCACTCTGAGCTACTTCGGTCGTGCGTGCTCAAAGCAGACCGAAACACACTTCTAAAGTGGTATCCCAAATGATTATTGCACCTCGTTTTGTAAGAATTTAGTCAAAATTACCAATAAAAGTTATGTAAAAATTCGATGAAATCCCATGTTAGTTTTGTTTATTTAGTTTATAATTAGGAATTCGATGAAGATAAGCTTCACTTTTCTGGAAAAAAATATGGATGCAACTGGTTAAAACAGATTTTGTGTCTGGTCTCGCTTCTGATTCAGAATCTTCCTAAGACAACATTTCATGTACAGGACAGGAATATGACCTTATCACTAAGAAGCTTATAGCCTAATGCTGTGTGTTCACATCAATGTGATACAAGTGGACTCGTTCAAGGTCAGTTGACATCGCGGCTCACATACTAATGGGGTAATGATCGAACGCTGATAGACAAAAATCAAATTAACAATAAAGTAGAAGATAAATACTTGATACGTAAATTCGCATCAGCGCTGAGAACGAGACTGTGAATCTCTTTGCGCCAACCTTAATCCACAAAATCCCCGGAGCTGACTAGCACCCTTTATCTGACGAAGCTTCTGTGTCCGAAGAGGAGCGTTACCAGTTATGACCGCGCAATCGGTCTCGAGCACATAACAATGAACTGTATCTTATCTTATCTTTTGCAATATCAGTAATTTCGTCAGGATTAATGAACCTATACTTTGCTGAATTGTTTTCTTCCTGAATGCAATTGATATGGGCTGACAATCAGTAAGAAGGGGAAAAACGTTTTCAGTCAAAGGAACTGTATCGCCACTCATCATCACTGTTTGAAAATGTCACCTTGAACCAGTACCTCGCTGTAACATATTTTGTTTAATTATTGCAGATAACTTTTGGTGCATCTTGATGTCCGGAGTAACCGCAACCTTCCTTCGAAAACATACACGATATGATAGAGCGTATGAGAACTAACTGCATTTTGAACAGACCCTCCGTGCTGACGTAGTCGATTGCCTTCGTTAAATCAACAAAACAGCGTACAATGGTATAAGCTGTTCCCGACTGTTTTTTTTAAGTTTGTCTAGGGGAAAAGATTATGTCAACGGTTGATCTTTCACTGTGGATCCAATTCAATTCAATTCAATTCAATTCAATTTAATGGTCCAAAAAGCACATAGCTTTACAAAAACCACAGAATAATATGCGAATTACAAATAACATAGGTAGTAAAACGGGGTTTGTTTTCCTACTGATTAGTTCAGGAATCACGTGAAAATACATAGAGCAGAAATTGTTTTCAACCGGTTTGATAGGGTAAATATGTATAGTTTACTTGGATGCATTGGTTCAAAGCTTTATGATGCAGAATATATTGTTTCAATGTTTGGATTGGTCAACATGAAATTGTCCAAATTCGATTTGAATATATCCAAGTTGGGTGAATGTGCAACATTACAAGGTAGGCAGTTCCAGGTAAAGCATACACGTACAGAATAAAAGTACCTTCGACAGTTCAGTCTCGAGTCAGGAATATGTACTGTATAGTCGTGACTCCGGCTGGTTCTGCGTGGTAGTCGCGTGAATAGTTGATTTAGGGGATGGTTGGGGGTATGCAGTATATTGAACATAAGTATCAAATCACCTCTAAGACGGCGGTAGCGAAAGTCGAATAGATTGAGACTTGCAATACGATCTTCGTATTGTTTGTGCTTCAAACCGCGTACGAGCTTGGTAGTCCGATGATATATTCTCTGCAAGAGGCTCATGTCCTTCTGTAGCCAGGGTGACCAAGCCTGAACCGCATACTCCATGGTTGGCCTCAAGTACGTATTAATTATTTGATGAACGGTTTGCTTAGTGAAACTCCCGAACACGCGTTTTAGCAGTAGCAGTACTCGCGACGTCTTTTCATAGACAGCTGTGGCGTTATGCGACGGTTTCAATGTGCTGCTCACCCACACACCCAAGTCCTTCTCCTTGTCAGTGCTTTCAAGAATATGGGAACCAAGGGTGTAAGAGAACTCAAAATATCTTCCAACAGTCAATACCTTGCATTTGCTGAAATTGAAAGGTAGTTCATTTCTAACTGACCAGTTCTGTAAGGCATCAAGGTCCAGCTGAAGCTGTCTGCAATCTTCAGTTGTGCGTACTTGTGTCCACAGCTTGATGTCATCCGCAAATAACAAGATTTTGCTGCGAACAAGTTTCGGTAAGTCGTTTACATAGATCAGGAAAAGAATTGGTCCAAGCACTGATCCCTGCGGCACCCCACTCGTTACTGCAATGGGTCGTGATAAAGCACCGTCAACCCTTACTCGAATGACACGGTCGCGGAGATAATCCTCAAACCAGGCTAGTAATGAACCCTTGATGCCACATTGCTCCATTTTTTGTAGTAACAGACTGTGGTTGACACGATCGAATGCTTTGGACATATCAAGATAACACGCGTGTATGGTGAGACCTTTGTCTACAGCTTGTGTCCAGTCATCGAGGGAGAGCAGAAGGTTTGAAAGGCAAGAGTGTCTTTTTCTGAAGCCGTGTTGTTCGACTGCGAGCAAGCAATTGTCTTCCAGATGTTTTGTGACGCTGTTTGCAACGAGGCGCTCCATTACTTTAGATATCACCGGTAGTAGTGTTACTGGTCTATAGTTGGATACTTCGGAACGGTTTCCTCCTTTGTAGATTGGGGTAATGATGCCATTCTTCCAATCACATGGAACGAAACTTTGGGTTAAAGAGAGATTAAACAAGTAGGTCAGGGTCGTACACAAAGTAGAAGCACAGTTTTTGAGGATCAGCGGGGTAATTTCGTCAGCTCCGGGAGATTGTTTCGTGTTGAGATTTAGCAATGTTCGGAGGACACTGTCCGGGGTAATAGTTAGTTCTTGTAAAACATTTTCAGGTAAGGTGACGGGAGTTAAGGGGCAGGTAACGGTGTTTCGTGGGCTGAAGACAGTGGAGAAGAAATGGGCTAGAACTTCGGCAGATTCCGATGCTGTGGTTGTTGTTCCATCACGCGTCTTTAAAGCAGCAACCCCTGGTTTCACCCTAGACCGGTTATTTATGATCTGATAGAGAATTTTTGGGTTTGATTCCATTTTGTCGAGTAAATGTTTTTGATAAATCAATTTGTCGTCAACAACAAGTTTGTTTACCTTATTTCTCAGCAAACGGAATGTTTCCCAACTTTCAGCAGTGCTATCAAGTCGGTGAGCCCGCCATGCAGCATTTCGCATAGTCAACCATTTCCGTGTTCGGCTTCTCAGTTTAAACGTGTATCCCCTTTTCCGCACCTTCGGAACAAGATGAGAGTGCACTTCAACTGCAAATTTAATTTCGTTTGCCATCCATTGCCACTGACCTTGTACGCTGTCGGACTCGAGACCAGGGTCTGTGACATTCTTCAGAGTAGTATTAAGTTGTGAAAAGTCAATTTTCCTAATCAACTTGCTGGTGTCACTTGTTCTGATTGCCTGACAAATATAATCAAACGTGATAACTAAGTGGTCACTGAGTCTCATAGGAGCTTCATAAGCGAGACTTTCAATCACGTACTCACGTAATCCACATTGGTATTTTGAGTAAACTCTAACAGTCAAAACTTGTAGTATGGATCCTTAAGACTTTAGAAAACAATTTGCTCACAACTTTCAAAAGGGAGATTCCTGTGTAACTGCTACAGTCGCATATATATCACCCTTTTCCTTAAATAGCGTAATGAGCTTCTTGTCTCGCATTTCTTGTTGGACACAATCCTTCTGCCAGCAAAAAAGTAGAAAATGGTGAAGAGGCTGTAATAATGCTGCTCTACAGCAGTTGATGAGCTCAGGTGAAATTCCCTTGTCACCTGTGGTTTCCCCATTCGCTGTGCGGTCGATTGCCCTTTAGATCTCAACCAGTGGAAGGGGATTATCTAGATGTTCTATGATTGGCAACTGCTCATCATTTTCAAGTACATGCGATAAAACTGTACTCTCACTAGGGTAGAGGGAAAGGTTCTCTACCCTTTTTTTCATCTCCTGAATTTTGCAGATAATCGCGTTACCAGATGGTGACTATATTTTTGACATTTTGAGTTTGTCTTATCAGTATTCGCAGCTGTTTATATACTGAGGCTAATTTCAGTCCAATAGTCATTTGCACATTGTCTTGCAGTCTTGGAAACGTCGCCGTGGCGGACAAAGGAATACCTGGCGGAAGACCCTCAAACGTCTAACAGCCCCACTAGCCATCGTGGGAACATCGCGCTTACCCGGGTGGGGTCCGAAGGACCGTGAAGACATGTGGCTGACAACACTCAGTGTGATGGCACAAGAAAGGAACCAGTGGCGAGAATCCTGCCGTGCTTGTGTTCCCGTTTATCAATGACCCTCCCCCCTCCCTTATTCCAAAAAAGACAAAAAAAGATCAAAAGCGGCATGTGTAAACAGACAGACAAAAAATCACCCTCTTTTTTTCTTTTTTCTCTCATCATGTACCTTCTTCATGGTATACTTGTTGGCACATCGTCTGTAAAGACTTGTGTGAAATAATAATAATAATAATAATAATTGCAGTCTGTTGGACCTTATTTTTAGAAGCAGTGTGATTTTCTTCTGTTGCTTTTGAAGATGTTTTTAAACATATGAATGTTTTTTGCACTTTCCATTGAGTTAAAATCAACTTGCTTTGGATCTTGAAGGCAAATCGTGGCTTCATTTGAAGAATGTGGTTGCGCAGGCAGAGGGTTGGTAAACCTTATCTATAAGACAATACTTCTTATTAGTGTAAACAATGAAAGAAAGAATGTTCATCACCAATCTGTCTGTATAGTCACGAGAAATGTTGTAGCGAATAAGATATTCATGGGCTTACAAGTTGTATTGACAGGAGGTTCATTTTGCTTCAAATGGTTCATCTAAATGTCAATAATTTACCATGTTTAGTCCCATCGTTCCTATTTTGATTCTTAAGAATTCTACATAGTTTGAGGGAAACGAGATACAAGGATTGAAGGATTTATCTTTAAAACGTTAATGCTTTACAACACCACAGGATACGGTATGAATGTCAATGTATTAAAGGAATAGAGAATATCAAATGTAAGGCTCACAAATCATGTTATCGGCATGTGTCAGTTTACTTTCGCTTTAAACACCGCTAGGCAAGGAGAATCCAGGACAAGTTAGGGTAGGGAATTCCAAAGAAATATAGTACGTACGGCAAACAAATGGCGCCGACAATCAAGATGGGAACTTGGGACGTAAGGTTATTAATTATGTCCGCGTGCCACTTTCTCATTACACATCAAGCACATGTTTAAGTGGATGTCATCCGGTAGTCAGCATTCTATAGTTAAGAATAATATCGCATCCTCCTTTGGGTAAAGTCACATTGACTCAGACGTCGTAATATCTCGGTGTAAGGAACATTGTGAATACCCATCATTAACTTTGTTGCTCTGTGATAGATTGTATCAAAGAAAGCAATATCTTTTCGCAGCCTAGGAACCCAGACCTCTGCCGCATAATCCATCCTAGGACGAAGGTAGAAGTTCATTATACTTGCTAACGTTAACAGCGAGAATCTACCAAATATTCTTCGAAAGATAACTAGCAATATGTTGGCCTGTCGATATATCTTATGGTAGTGGGTGACGATATTGTTACAAACTTTCAATGTCATGTGTGATGTGAAATTGTATCTGCCTACTTGTCAGTTGTAAGTAGTTCAAATGCAAAATACCTTCATACGGGTCGTTCAATTGATTGTTCGATTCTAGAAAACGGTTATTTGATTGGCTAATGTTATTCCTATAGGTCTAAGAAATGGCAATGTACCGTGCACTTGAGGTTTCCACTAATCGATACTCTGAGATCTTCAAACAATGAGCTCCATGTCACGTTTTCATTTCCCGTTCGATATGACTAAGGAACATTCTTGCCGTTTCCATAATCGTGCGTTATGGTTGATTTTGATTTTATCAAGTCATCATTCGAGTTTCGTTTCACATCTGGTGCGAAATTATGTGCTGGTACCGTGTTTACAGCGAAATTCGAGAAATTACAAAAAACGTGACCTTTTGAGATACGCAATACAAGCTGGATCAGAATCTTTGAAGCAATTACAAGTACGCATCACTTGGCACCGATATTTTATGATAGGCTTCGAATATGCAACGAATGAGTTTTATTCGATTCTCTATTCTGATATAATCTGACTTCTGTAAGCTGTCTAGTTGATTTCAGTTTACACAGGACAGTAAGTGGCTAACGAGCCAATCGAGCGTCCACATTTCTTTCGGTGGTATGCAACAGAAGAGCGTCAACCAATTCAAACAATATCTAAAATAGTATAACAGCATATTGCCAACTTTATTTGAAACGTTATAATGATAATTCTTCCATCGATTTATTTACTATTAACAGTAGAGAAATATTCATTTATGTTCACTTCACCGAATTATTCAAATGCTGTCGCATGAAATAATGTTTGATGTAACGTATGAAAAGGGTTTTGTGAATGCGATAGCAAATTATTATTCATGTCATTATTGTGGCAATTGTATTCTGAATCTCGTGTTCCGTTTATGTCAATTAATACTTTTGAATAATACACAATTTTTCCGCGTGATTTACTCGTTCTACTGTGGTTGCATCTGTTCTTTGTTTACTTGCCTCTTCTGTGGTATAGTGATGGGCAACTGCTCCATATTTCAACCCGTCCTGGAAGTCTTCGATCTGTTCATATGTTCGTCGAGTTCTTAGTCGAAATTATCATTGTTTGTTGATATTACAAGAATACACGCATCTGTTGAGAGGGCGAATATAAGTTCTGAGAGAACGGAATGCAAGCGGATTGCGGACAAAGCTATCCAGTTACAACGTCCTTCTAAGCAAGCTACCTCTCCTAAAGTGGTCATTGGAGCTAGATATTCAAAAAAGCGAGCAAACAACTAGGTTGAAACAATTGCATCTAGTGGGAACGTAGATATAATTAGTCAGTTACCTCTCTCTCAAAATCAAGCTTCCTCTCTCAAGGTGGTCAATACAGCTGTGACTCCGAAAAAGCGTATTGAGAACAGTAAATCCACTACTTAGAGCAAGCAACATAGAAATTTTGATGGCTAAGCCGAACTAGATCAAATTATCGAGGAATTAAACGTTTTGCGTAAGCTATTTGAGTTACTGCACGGCACTTCTCGTCATTAAATACGATAGATCTGGTGATAGGAGAGGCAGTGGCGTTGTATCCCCTTGGTGTATGGTTTGCACAGTATGCGTACAGGTGTATCTCTAGCTAGTGAAATCGTCCAAGTTGTTATAAGTATCCTGACTTGCTACAAGCCATCACTCGCAATTGCTTGTGTCTACATCACATTCAGTGCAGTCCAACAGGAGATTACACAGCTTATTGAAACACTCGACAGTTTGCTTCACTCAGCTCAGAGCGTACTGATCTCGGGAGATACCAACCTCCGAGATATAGATTGACCTGTCTTTACAGGTGTAGTCACTCAGCAATCAGACACTTTCTCGAATGGCTCCATAATCATGCGTTGCATCAGCATGTGAATGAAACTACAAGGTTTCGTCATAGATGCACTCCATCCACTCTTGACTGGTATTGTCGTCCTAGCTAGAAGCCATTAGGCATTTAAAGTACCAACCACCGCTTTGCAAAAGCGACAACGTAATAATAAACTTCGAAGCAATATTAAGTTTTCAAAAACCCTTCTCTGGTCCTAGGCGCAATTGGAGGCTTTCAGACTGGTGTTTACTCCCGTAGACTTCAAAATCTTTCCTTCAGTTATCTAGCGATTTCAATATAAGTGAAAACTGGGATAGAATTTGTAAGTATCTAAATAAAATACAAGACAATCACGCTCCGCTGCAGTGCGTGAGAAGGCATCAAAGACCGACCCGATGGACTCCTGTAGTCCGTAGGTCTACTCGTAGACGATATCTCCTATGGCGGAAATATAAGCTATCTTTTACTTCTGGATCTTGGGCTTGCTACAAAACCGCTCAGTATGCTTGTGTTTAATTACAGCGCTTGCTCAAACAGAATTTTGAGTTATCTTTAGCTAAGAATGCTAAATCCAATCCGAAAAGGTTTTATAGCTACGCACAGTCAAAAGACAAAACCAGGGAAGGCATAGAAGATTTAAAACTGGAAGACCGAAAATAGCTCATACAGACCTATTTAATGCGACTGCCCTCTCAGGGTTTTTCAGTAGCGTTCAACGACTGGACAATTCTTTAAATGCACCGCCGCGTCTGCTTGACCTGACACCTGGTGTCTATGTATTAGATGAGTTGTCCTTCAATGGAGCTGAAGTGTATGACGCACTTATCCATGTTCGCGTAAACAGATCTGAGGTATCGGATGATATCCGCTCAATTATGCTTGAAATTCTTGCCTCAGTACTTTCCAAACCGTTTTAAAAGCTCTGCAATTCATGCCTGCAGCTGGTATTGGTTCCTAGTAAGTGAAAGGAAGCCAAAATCGTGCCAATACACAAGGGTGGTTGAAGGTCAAATTTTGGGAACTATATACTTGTCAGCCTGAATAGCATCGTCTCAAAAGTACAAGAACAACTATTACGTGGAAAAATCTGTCAACATCCTAGTGTGCATTCTCTACTGAGTGCAACTCAATATGGATTTCTTAAGGATAGATTCTGCCTGACTAACCTCTATAGTTTTCTCGATACTGCAACTAAAATGCTGTACGAATGAAAGTCAGAAGAAGCCCTCTACTAAGATTTTAGCAAGACAGTTGATATCGTGAGTCACCGCCTTCTAGATATACGGCTAGCAGCGAAAGGCATAATAGGTACTTAGCTACTTATAAAGTAGCGAGTAGACGAGAACTTTGATTCGAATTGCGCCATCCGTCTACACAAATACTAGTTCAAAACGTGAAGAGTGCAGCGGATACGCATAGCTATTGAGAGGCAAAAACCTCGAAACCGGTCCTGTGCTTCCGGTGAGATTTTAGCGTTTCAGAATGGTATTCTACTTCGAGGTAGTCTACTTGCTTGGATAAAAGCATTCCTTACAGGTAGGACATTCAGATTTCGGTTTGGATCCACGTCGTCTAGCCAAACAGACGAGATCAGTGGGGTCTGTCAAGGGTCGGTACTTCGTCCTTTTCTATTCCTAATTTTCATTGATGACTTGTCGTCTGCCTTGAAGTGTCCATGCTTCATTTTCACGTATGATGTGAAGTCCATCGGATCAACGGATTAAAATTCCTTGAGGGGGGTATCAACCGGTTATACCAGTGGGACCTCCCACTTATCCTTAATAAGTGCAAACTCTTATCATCACTGTTAATTAAGATTTCGGTTTAGGTGTCGGGAAATTCCCTCAGTGTTAACGCCACTCAGTATGTTAAGGATTTGGGTGTATTATTTAGCGCTGACTTCAAATGGTAGGATCAACGTGCCGATGAAGCTCAACGTGCACGCAAGGTACGTTTTCGGCTGAAATCAGTGCTATCGAGCAGAAAACTCGATGTAGACTGCTAATTTACAGGGCATTAGGTTGGCCGCATCTCGAATATTGTGTTCAGGCATTGTTTCCTCATTACAAAAGGACATTCTCCGACTTTAAAGCGTACAGCGCCTCGAACTCGCATGATTGACGGCCAGCGAGGGAAACAGTACACTGCACGCCTGATGTCTCTCGATCTTTTCTTCCTTAGGCGCCGTCGTTTAAAAGGTGTCTTCATTGAAGCCTTTAAGGTCTTGAGCGGTTTAAGTGGCGTGCCAATGAATTACTTCTTTACCTAAAGTCCCGAGCAGGCCACCCGGGGCAATTCACTTAAAATTGCTAAGAAACAATGTCGGCTAGACTCCAAAAAACACTTTTTCGGCCTTAGGGTGGTAAACTTCTGAAACATTCTTCCAGAACTACTTATATCCGCTGTTCCGTCTCGAGTTCTAAGCAGGGTTTGGACCGCAACTGATGTAAGTTTTGTCCTGAATAATCTAATCTAATCTATAATTGCTATACAAGCTTAGGTCGTTCTCCTTTTTACGTTATCTCGTAAAGCAAATAAATGCTAGAGTTTTTTACACACTATACTACTTCAGATGACCTCTCACCCTGAGGGTAAAGAGAAAGAGCTTCTCCTTTTTTCAGCATCGGTTATAACGCGGTGTTCTTTCGATACAATCCGGATAATCTCTTGACGTCCTGATAGTAGAAGATTTCAAACAGAGAAACAGGGAAAAATTCGTTTTGAACGTGGTGGGTGCTTCTCTGCAGCTTCCCACCGAAAGAAATTCTTGATGCTCGTTTGGCTCGTTAGACACATACTGTCCTGTGAAAACTGTACTGAGGATCTGTTAGTGCTATCCTACTTTCTGATAACTTGCATTTGGTACCTTTCCAGTATAAAACTGTATAAATTCTAATCATTTCACTAAAACAACGTGAACACCTCTAAAATTTATCTAACGTGCATCGGTGATAAAACACAATTACGTTGGATGGAAAATTGTTTTATGCAAAATGATGAACGAGAGGTCATTCGAATAAAGCTATCTTACGATATTCATTTATATTCATTTGCAAGTAGAAATGTTAGAAAAATATGGTTGAATTTGATAGTAGTGTCCTTACCTGATGAGTTCGACACCACAAAAGCCTCATTGGCGTGAGTGTGATGGAAATGCATGCAGATACGGATTTCTTGTGGTTTTGTTGTCTTCCAAAAACGTAGTTAAATTTGGAAACCAACTACCGCACGATCATGATGGCGGTGTTTCAATATATGTGAAACAATATACGTCCTAAATACCGTACTGCTTTCTGATTTGAACTGTTTAGTCATGACGATTTCGTTTATCCACCACACTAAGTCATCTCACGCCAGACATCAGATGCATCAGACATCGATGGTCGCCATGATAATATCTCGATTAATAGATTGAAGTCTGGATTCCTTGAACGATCTTCTTGTATTCCACACCAGTCATCGTCTGTGAAATAGAACCCCACTCGAATTTAACCTAATTCAAATCCCGTTCCTACGTCTGGTGCAAACGTACCGAATGATCCTGTTGCCATGTTTGCGAGTCGTAGTGGTAGGCGTATTGTGGTTCTACAGCATCTGCAAGAGTATATGCGTGTTTGAGCTCTCGAGCAGTTGGAGAGGAGAGTATTGTTGTATCCATCCAATTTCTGTTTGTTTTATGTAAAGGCTTGAACCTTTTGACCTTGAAAAAATATACACTTTTCAATCAAACGAGCGCAAATAATTTCCTCTGTATAACTGTGATGCTGAGCCTGTTCGCAACTGTCCAAACTACACATTAGGACATTTATTCAAATATTGTGAGTTGTGACCTACACACATTTACTCAGCGATCATACAAGTAACGATTTTTTTTAAATTTTTTATACGTATATCCTATGGTACTCTACAGCAATTTGCTTTTTTAACCATAAATCTAGAATCTTGAATCTTGACGCTACAAACATCCTATTCCCGTATTGAGCTTTGTCGATATTTGTATTCTGTACGTGTCTGTTTTATTTGAAATGCACCTACTAAAACAGATGTTGCCGTCTAAGCGTCCAAAATTCTATTAAAATTCTGAGTAAATATGTTGCAATAGACTGTTTCCGTGCACTAACTCATAGTCAGTATTCAAATCGATTGTATAGGAAAATTTATGTTAATGTATAATTTTACCACTAACAAATACTTCACTGGCTATAATAATCAAGAAGCTAAGTGATCCATGAACCCGGAATATTTAGTCGTGCATAATTAAATAATCTACGTATATCGTGGCTTGTCTTCAAAAGTCTTTGATTACCTTACTCACCTATCGTTGTATAGATTTTTTAGCAGTCCAGATTACTCTTATATCGAAGAACAAATTTCTAGTTAACCGAAGTAATGTGTTGCTCACATCACCACCATTTAATTAGTTGATTTTAGAGTAAAGTTGTTGCTAAA
Source organism: Atriophallophorus winterbourni (assembly GCA_013407085.1). Lineage (NCBI taxonomy): Eukaryota > Metazoa > Platyhelminthes > Trematoda > Plagiorchiida > Microphallidae > Atriophallophorus > Atriophallophorus winterbourni. The sequence continues at coordinate 151,002 of JACCGJ010000573.1, read as the reverse complement.
TGTTTCGTTACCTCACTGGAGAAATGTTTCACACTTGATTCACAACACAAGGAAAATCCGTCGTGTACAAGCTGCGCTGAACTGAAATTGAACTGAAATATATTATTGCTACGGCATGATAAGTATTCTATTTTCGAGGTAAATGAAAATGGTGTTGCAGTTTCTTGCATTGATTATCCGTAGATGCGCCATGTACAGCAAGGGAACTAGATCCCGGTTCTGTGGCAAGACTGAGGTTGCCACTCTGAATTCAGCGTACGTATCGTTGATACAAAATTGATTTATCGAATATCCATTCGATTAGAGATGGTTCGGTCATGTCTGCAGGATGGATCCCAGTTCGCATACGAAGGTAGCCATTCACTGGCATCCGCAAGGTAAACGAAAAAGGGGACGGCCCAAGGAAACTTGGCGCAGAACGTTGGAACGCGAACTACATGCACAAGGATTCATGGTGCAGACGACAACGGAAGCAGCGGCAGACCGGAACCACTGGCGTGGGGTTGTCTTTGCCTCATGTGCCACCAGGCACAAAGAGGACTGAGCTGAGCTGATATTGGATTGCATTTAAGTTTATGCTTAGAATGCCCAGTGAAACGCGGTTGAATGTTTTCCAAACTCAAAATGTTCACATCGATCGAACCACCTGTGTTGTTGTGCACGCCCCAGTGCGGACACTGAATACAATGGGATAATGTAGTAACTTTGATAAATGATAGCTCTTCAAACCCAAAAATTAGATAATATATTGAAACAAGCATTGAAAAAGAAAAGGAAACATCGTGCAGGCTGGCAAGTCGCTCTTCGTCGACGTCATGACTTATCTAGAATGCCTATACCTTGTATTTTATCATCAAACGTTCGTTCGCTGAGGTCCAAGTATGGTGAAATTTCTCAACTGCTCACTTCAAAGGTTTCAAAGCATACAGGCATTGTCATGTTCCAAGAAACATGGCTTCACTCGACAATAGAAAATGAGTTGCTCTACATTGAAGGATTCAACTATTTTCGTCTTGACCGAACCTGTCCCTTGAAGAATCGTGGTGGCGGTGTTATCACATATATTCGAAACGACTGGTGCTCATGCTGCAAACAGATTTTTACTTTTGACAAGGTTGAAATATCCTGCCTGGCTGTCGAATGTAAACTCCGATATCTTTCTAATTTTCAATCCCTTATTTTGATAAATACTTATGTTATCCCAAATTGTCAATCTAACGTTTTTAATGCATTCATTGATGAACTTCTTATGAAACTTGCTCCTTTTCAAAATTCTTTGATTCTCTTAGCTGGCGACCTCAATGACTGGAATGTATCTATGTTTTCCCTATTGTCGCTCAAAAATGTTGTTCATTTCTGAACTCGAGCTGACGCATTTTTTGGACTTTGCCCTAACAAATGCACCGCATCTGTTCCTCGCCCGCAAGTTAGCTTCAATTGGTAATTCTGATCATTGCATTATCAAACTTCTCCCAAAAATTTATGGAAGCACTGGACATAGACACCTCACCCGCAGTAATGGCAAAAAGGTGACTTCCAGAGCTTGTCAGCATGACAATATTTCAACTCTCAGGGACATGCTTTCTACCACTGATTTCAACATTTTTCATGAAGATGATGTCTCCGTCGAATGTGATGTTGTGACATCCTATCTCAACTTTTGCTTTGAAATCTGCTGTCCTAAAGAAACTATCTTTGTGAGTCCTCACCGTTTTTCCTATGTCCACCTAAAACGCCTAAGGAGATTGAAAGAGAAAGCCTCCAAAACACATGATCGTAAAACTGTTCCGTTGTTTTCCCAGTCAATCAAGCTTAAAATTCGACGTCTTGAAAAGCTGTACACGAACACACTTCTTGGAACGAAAGACAGTCGTCACCTATGGCGTGCGCTCAAGCAAATTTGTGGAAAGAACAACAGAAAATCCCCACCTATTTTTGATATTAATTACTTGAACGAATAGTTCGTGCATCAAATTACTGATAATGACTGTGAAGATAACTTTATTTTGCCCCCCATCCTCTTTTTCCGATTCACCATTCACCAACGTATCCGAGGTCTTTTGTGCACTTTCGGCTGTCTCACGTTTTAAGGCTGCAGGACCTGATAAACTGTCGCCCACTGTACTAAAAGAATGTGCTGAAGTGCTATCATCCCCCATCACATCCATTTTCAATCGTTGCATGGAATGAGCAATTATGCCTGATTGCTGGAAATCTGTCTGCATTAGCCCGATTCCAAAGAAAGATCCTGGTAAATACCGTCCTATCGCGTGCACGTCGCAGTTGCTTAAGGTACTTGAGGAAATTGTTTTACGGCGACTCGTGTCCAGCTGTCAGGTGCATGATGTTCATCAGTTCGCGTACCGGAAAAATCGTTCAACTGTCGATGCTGTCGCTGTACTCACAGATTTTATCTCACGTTCTCTAGATAGCAAATCTAGAGCAGTACAAACTTGTATTTTGGATTACACAAATGCCTTTAACAGTGTTCTAAGAAACTCATTACTTCAAAAATTATCTGATCATGGCGTCACTGCAAATATTCTTCATTGGCTGGCATCCTATTTTGAAGGTCGTATCCAATACACAGTCGCGAACGGCCAAACCTCCCGTGAAATAGCTAATCCCCGTGGTGTCCTTCAAGGTGCAATATTGTCACCATTTCTATTTTCCCTTTATATTTTTGATCTTCCCTCTGACCTGTCTGCACTTACCCTCAAATACGCTGATGATGTTGCCATTGCAGTAAATCAAAATCGTCGGATCGAGCAACATGCCTTAGGATCAATTGTAACGAACATTGGTAAATGGTCCTCCACGATTGGTTTATCGTTGAATCCTTCTAAATGCAGCGAAATCGTATTTTCCAACATGATTGGACAGCGTCGTTTAGCTTTTCACCAAGATATTCCTCGCCTTTCTCTTAACGGCTTGGTGTTCGACAGATGTTGCAGCTTTAAGTATTTTGGTGTTACAATATCTGAAAATCTTAGCTGGACTGAACATGTTACAAGGGTATTCACAAAAGTGCGCCAACTGTCGTTCTACGCACTACGTCTCCGTTCTTTCTCCGTTCCACCAAATGTCATTCAACTTTTCGTTTTTTCTTGCATCATTCCTCACCTTCTTTTCGCATCTCCTGTGATTTTTCCCGGCCTCTTGGAACAGGATTTTACGATGATCAGAAGATGCATTAAGCTCATCTCTAGACTGAGTTGTGTTTCCGCTGATGACATTCGTGACACTATTGCCAATCGTCATTTTCGTGAATGCAGCAGATTGATCGCGAACATTTCTACTGATAGTTTACATCCATTGAAAAGCCTTGTTTCTTGCAGATCTTTTTCCTCCACCCGAAGCCAGTACGCTATTCCCTATTCAAGAACGAATAAATTTAGAAATTCTTTTATCCCATACTTGGCCCGATACATGGTACAGAAATCAAGAGCTGTTACAGAGTTGAAAGAACGCTTGACAATTTTCTAATGATGCCACGATGCCCCAGTTATTTTTCGAGTTAATTTTTTTCAAATTCCCCTAACATTTGTCTAGCCCATGGTAACCTGACACTATTTTAGCCCAAGTATTAGTTTATTGTGTGGCACTTCATAGATTATTTTTTATTTGCATTATATAACGAACCTAATTTTTTGAAGCTATGAAGTTGGAGAAACGCTCACCTATTTTTAATTCACACTGAGATGTCCTGTTTTTTAACTCTTTTTTATTCCCGTCACAATTTTCTAGCCCGAGGTAACCTGACACTTCATTGGCCTATGTATCATTCCATTGTGCGCACGCTATACATATTTTTGTATTGGTATTATGTGGAGAAATTAATCTATTGCTGAAAATTCGTGAACACAAATAAAGTAATTCTTCTTCTTCTTCTTGTAGGTCAAACCAACGAATGTCTACTTGAGAAGCATGGAGATTTCATTACTGCATTCACAGTAGAACTTTCTCTTACTGGCGAAAAATATGATGGTCAAGGAAAGACTTCTAAATCAAACGGCGCTGATTTAAAAAGAATTCATGTAGCCTCAACGATATATTGCATCAATCTGCATTCTAGCAGCATTGCAACGTGAAATCCACTTCGTGTGACCGACCAACCATTATATTTTGTATCAGACATTACTTAACAATCACCGGATGAGAATAGTTGAGACAATTTTGTTAGCAGCTCCGATCCATCTCTAAAAAGTAAGCTATAAACACCGACCACTGTTGATGAACCCGACTTCATTTTCAATTGGCACCAAATAGCTCCACCCGTACCAAACTCTTGCGAACGGTTATCACTAGGTGAATTTTGGCATGAAATTGTACCCTTTACCACACACAACTAACCAAACGTTTTGGGGAAACTGTTAGCTTGGGATAAATGGCTTATTTTTCTTATAAATGGATTAGCACGATGATATATGTTAACGAAATGACGGCACGCTCTTAACAATGTGCTAGTTTATCCAACTTGTCCATTTTGTTTAAAGAGCATTGTGGTAATGTATTATACGATTAAATGTTCGAAATTTTTACAAAAAAGTATTGAATGTTATTGACTAACAAGTATAGGTTTTCTTTCAATGAGAATTCAAAAAAGCGCAATATAAAGATTAAGATTTAAAGGTGGCTTACATCCAAATATCATCCTCGGGCAAACGATAGTGAAATTTATAATATTTTTAGCCTTTTATTCTTGATCCTATGCTTATTTTGAGGAAATTTAATGTTTTTAATGGATTAAAATGAAATTAGCCTCAAGAATAATCAAAGGATGGTGAATCAATATGTAATTTTCTATACACAATTTAGGCAACTGGATTAAACAGTCGGGAAATGAATACGTAAATAAAAACTTATTTAATACTGTTTTAAGCCGATGCAAGTTAGTTGAGTGAGTAACGGTAGAAGTTAAAGTGTTTCATATAGAACAGATACGACAGAATGAAATTCTATGAAATTCTATAAAATAGGCGGACGTTTAATCACGTCCGACAACTACGCGTACCCCTTCGCGTAAAGTCATTGTACGGAATGGTTCGGGATATTTATAATTTTTTAAGGCATGATAAGTTCTGATTAATGGATAAGGGAAGCCGTACAAGTTGAGATGAACTATTATTGTTTAGTGAGGCGTGTTTCGGATGCAGAAAAAAACTTTTGTTGAGCGGTGGTAAATTTGATGCATGATTGCTGTACCTTTAGTGAGACAGGGACACCATGGCCGCATACCCTATTTCATGATGGATGTGAATTATGTATTCACGATCCTTGGGAATGTGTTGGGATGACAATTTCTAAATATCCGTTGGAGTGAATTAAGAATACGTGTTGGCTTTTTAAAGCCAGTGTTGGTTTGAAGTGAGGTTTTAAATCTGAATCATATCTAAACACAAAAATATTTATCCTCACTGCACTTTTCTTTAACCTGTTAACATATATTTTATGTGAAATATACTTGCATCTCTAAAATATGAACTTATATTTGTTGAAGTTAAAAAGTCAGTCTGTTCATCAACTACCAGATGTGTAACGTATCACGAATTGTTTGAAATAGCAGACAGTCTTCTGGCCGACGGATGCAATTCCATATATTTATGTCGTTCGCAAATAACGAAATGTTACATAAAACAAGTTTCGGTATTTTTTGCGCAAGCCAGAAGGATATTAGAACGAGGATTGAAACATTGGGGAACTACACTATTTAGTATGATCAGTTGGATAATGCACCATCAACACGCAGATGGTTAGTCCGGTTTATTATATAGTCATTTAGTCATTTCAAAAACTCTCCAGTGATATCAAGCTTTTTCAGCTTCTGCAGTATCAGGCTTTTTTCGCAGGATCAAAGGATTCCGAGATATATCAAAGTAGCAGATATATATTTTATGCAATCTAATTCCCGCTTTTTTTCAATCGTCCGGGATTATCAGTAAATTAAATAATCAGAAATAATTTGTTCAAATCAGTGCTGTTTTTCAAATTAACTGATTATTTCCAAAAATTTTTCTTACATCGTTTTAGAAACCTTGAATACATAGTCAACAATGAGGCGTTGAATAATTTGGAAATCCGAGGTAGCAGAGTAACAAGTCAGTTATTTGTGGCATACATGTGCATCTTGTTCTCCATTCACTTCACACTTTCAACCCATCCAGATCCTGATTGTACTGTCCCTGTATGATACGTGCAAACTATCAGTCCTCTCCGTGCCGGGTGGCACATAAGGCGAAGACAAATTCACGCCAGTGGTTCCAGTCTGTCGCTGCTTCCTTTGCCGTCTGCACCGTGAGTCCTTGTGCATGTAATTCGCGTTCCAACGTTCTGCACCAAGTTTCCTTGGGCCGTCCCCTTTTTCGTTTACCTTGCGGATGCCAGTGCATGGCTACCTTCGTATGCGAACTGGGATCCATCCTGCAGACATGACCGAACCACGGATCTGTTGTCATCGTTTCCGTAGCAATGTAGGTTTTACGGGATAGGGTTGCTAGCCCTAAGCCCAACCCTCCTCCTTTCTCAGACGGGCTTGGGACCGTCCTTGGCGGAGTGCAAACTATACGGCACCGATTTTGTGGTGTGTGATGGAAGTGCATGCAAGTACAAACTTTTGTTCATGGTTATCGGATTTTACGCCATCTACATGTGCTTAGGCACACCTTATTGAACAGGTGTTTGTACCAGCCTTATCAAACTGCGGTTTACATGCTCAATTGGTTTACGTCATTTTTACTTCAGATGTAAGAAGACAATATTTCTCGGAAAAGAGTTTGTCATCTTGCGTCTAATTCCCTCTTGAAGCTTATCAGTTTTGAAAGAATAATCTTGCCATCTGAGAGCCTATTTCAATGGATAACCACACTTTTACCGAAAAATGCTCACCTGTAGGGATAATGCTAGCTACAATATTATATAACAAAGAAAACAGAACGCTCGAAAATATTCACTAAACGCCAATGTGAGTTGAACAAAAGATTGTGTGAGAAAATTCATTTAGGGTTTCTCTGTGATTTCTACGATTTTTTGGACCTAACAAAAATCCACAAATGGGGTTGGTTGATATGGTTTAAAATGAATAGAATTTCAGGTGACGAATATAGCTGTGTGGATTTGTTCCCGTAAGCTTTTCGTATTCTCATAGTTTACGCATTCAAATCAGTCATTCCAAAGAGTTACGAACAACTTCGCACAGATCATACTGCCCATACCTGATAAGTGCGAACAGCACAAAACCAGTCGTGGGGTGTGTGTGTGTGATGAACATGCATGCAGACGAAATTTTTGTTTTAGATTATACTCATTATATGATTTATCATTACGTGATATTCTTTGTAATCAAGTTCATTGAATACAACACATGTGCCCGCCGCCTGGGTCGAGCACTTAGAATTTCATTGAGTTGGTGCTGTTTCGGGTGCAAGCCTTTGTAAATCAGTAATATTATCTCCGTAATACCCTTTATGATCTTGCAAACTTTTTGTTGGTCGCATCATAGCGTATTACTTACTTTCTATTATACGAATAGTATATCCATACAATATTAGGCTTGGCATTCAGTTTAACACTACAGGCCCTCGAATATTGGCTCAAATGTTTTGTCCGTTTTTTACCAAATAATCTTAGAAGCAAGAAGCAGAAACTTTTCTGGGTAATGTATATCTTTATTTATTTACGGTGCCAAGGATTGATCACATTATTTTAAATCGGTTCGCAAGACTAACTTAAATAAGAAATTGATTATTGAAGGTTTCCTACAAAGGGTCTTTTCAAAATGCTTGATTTGATAGGCTGCCCCCCAAGACTGCTAATGCTCGTTATTTCGTTCCACTCCGGCAGGAAGGACTCAGTCCATTTCAACGGTTTCAGCTCAGAAGCCTTTCAAATTTGCCGAGGCTTCAAACAAGGGTGTGTTCTTGCTCCCACGCTGTTCGGCATTTTCTTTTCTCTGCTTCTGAAGCACGCTTTCAGGGCGAGGACAGAAGGTATTTACCTACGCAAGCGGAGGGATGGCAAGCTTCCCAACCTAAACCGGTTGAGAGCACAAACCAAGGCACGAAATGTGCTAATCCATGACCTGCTGTTTGTCGACGATGCAGCCGTTATTGCTCACTCCCAAGAGCAGCTTCAGTCTCTAATGGACTGTTCTTCTTTGGCATGCAATGACTTTGAGCTAACAATCGGCATGAGCAAGACCAAAGTCATTGGTCAAAGGATTGTATCACCTTCAATCATAACTGTTGGAAACTTCCAGCTTGAATCAGTACATCAGTTCACATACCTTGGTTCAACCATTGCGGATAACCTCTCGCTAGACTCAGAGATTGATAAGCGGATTGGCAGAGCAGCTGTCATTCTGCCCGTTTGAACTCTCGTGTTTGGGGTAACCGCAAGCTGACTGTAAAGACAAAGCTGATGGTATGCAGCGCGTGCGTACTAAATGCTTTACTATAAGGCAGTGAAATCTGGACCACCCACGCAAGACACGAACGGGAGCTGAATGCTCTCAATCTACGAAACATCCGTCGTATCTTGAACATATCGTGGATGAACAGATTGACTAATGCTGGAGTGCTTTCGAAAGCTGGTCTACAGAGCATGTTTACTGTATTTCAACAGCGCCGCCTGCTCTGGCTTGGCCATGTCTATAGGATGAAAAATCGTCGTATTCCGAAAGATCTACTCTATGGTGAGTTGCAACCAGGAAGTCGATCATTGGGCCGACCGCATTTGCGGTACAAACACTGTGCAAAAGAGATATGAAAGCTCTTGGCTTTGACTTGGCGAGTTAGCAAGAACTTGCTCTTGAGCCCTCACATTGGAGGCACTGTGCAAAGCGTCGTCCGCAAGCTGGGGAGAAGCAGATAGAGCTCTTGACTGCTGAACGCAGATCACGCCGCCGACGTGCAACTGACGCAATACAACCGAGTTCTGACTTACTCCTTCGCAACATGAGCAGACCACTTAAAGTCTACTAGCGAAATTAAATGAGCGTCATTGCGTTGACAAACGTGTGGCTCATAAGCCAATATGATTTTGGGGAGTGCCCACTCATTCCAGAGTTTGATCCAAATCATGTTTATAAATCGTACTATGCTTAGATAATCACGTCAGGTAGACGTTTACCTCACATATTTCTCGTCTTGGTTCAATAAGATTTCATTAATCGATTTCAAAAATTACCTCATAATATGACATGGTGATTCTCTTTGAATATTTTCTAATTGATATACAGCATTATGTTAAACATTATTTTACAGCTGACTTTTAAATATTTCTTAATAAAGCCTACTAATATAACACAATTTTACTGGCAATTTCGTCACTTGCGTTGATATCAATTTCCAGGTTCTTCGGATATTTTTTGTAAAAAAGAGAATGGTTGAACTTCGTGCAACTTGTGGAGAATAATGTTTCGATGGTATTGACTACAAGGTCATAAATTGATCACAACGGTCCACTATGAAAACACTGGACTGGCGATTGGCTTTTATTTGAGTCCAGTAATAAAGCATATCCTCTTGCGAAGGTAAGAATCTAAATTCCAAACATCACTATTGTACACATTAGCTTTACGACAATACTTGTCGTCCGCCGTCTGAACGATCGCGTATTAATATTTATGAACAATTTATCCAAAATGGCAAATTTCTCTTTTTGTTGTGTTAAAAGGCAAGATTATTGAAATTTTGAATTTGAAAATCGGGGTTTCTATTCTGCCCACGTAATGTTTCGAATTGGTTAAAGAAACATATGTATCAGATTTTTTATTCTGTATGAAAACATCAAGTTATGTCAAAATGATGAGCTGTACAAAATTATGACCGAAATTTCATTTTCACTTTACTTGGACTATAGAGAAAATTCCCCATATGAAAATTGCTTCCAGATTCCATGAACTCATGTCTTCGATTATGGAAAGCAGACTGAGATTTTCTTGAAATCACAAACATACAATGCAGACAAAAACGCACCTTCAACCCAGCTCACATTTTAGTCAAAATAAGAACATAATGAAGCTGAACATTAACGTTTTTATTGAAATTTAAAACACGGCAAGCTGCAAGAAGCGTTAGAGAAACGTTTTTCGTTTTGACATCAACCGTATGTTCATCTTTCGCGTGGGGTGTCGTTCTCGAAAATCTTTCAACAGCGAAAGAGGTGCATTCCAAAACGGATATGTTACATGTGGGTAGTTCCTTATATTGATGTTAAGTACCATGATCACTAGATTTGTTTTAGTGGGATCTGTAATACTCGAACATTCCATGATATCTTCTGACATGTACAGCATTTCTCTCATCTGAAAATTTTAAAGATATCCGTAGTAAATATTGTGCTAGATATAGACCATCTCCGCAATGTTAAAATTCACTAACCTCTTTACAAATGTTGGTTGGCGTGAACAGATCCGAACTCACACGCGTATAGTAAGAAGCACGCAAATCTGTGAATTAATGAATAGTGAAACACATAAATCAATTCCAGGTTTTCTTGTTAAGCCTTCAAAATAATCATGACATGACATGCAAAACTATTTCGAGTAGAAAAAATGAACTATGCACGTTATCCAGAACATTACGACCGTCGTGCCAGAACTAAAACAACAGTAAGCCATTTTGAGACACTATACCTTACCACTGACATTACAAAACCCATACAAGCATGAATATAAGGTTCTCGACGTGAAAACTAATTAGGTTTATTACGTAGACCGTGTCCTAACAAAAGGAACTGATGTTGGTTAATCACCTTTTAGAAGCTTGCACCGTTGTCAAATAAGAAGCAACGCCTGGATTCATATTTGTGCATATGATATTGTCATAAAAAGTAAAATATCCTATGCAAACAACGAGTTTCATGAACTTTTATCCGCCCAACTTATGCTTAAAATGTCTAACATTCGTTCTCTTTTACCTCTTTGGTTTTGCCCAAAATGAAGTATGTCCTGTCCTTCGAATTGAGAATTAAATCACGTCTATTTCAGGGCGGTTGTTCCTAACTAACGCAAGTCTAGTCGTATGACTTCTGGAGTTAGCGCATAATCTGGCCGGTCAGAATCAGCATGCGTATTTATTTGAATTGAAAAAAATCCTCTGGTTCAGATTCCTCCAATAATATAAGTCATGAAGCCTGTATAATGAATAATGTTTTGTTTATCGTGGTAACCAAAATTAGCGGCATAATTCATGCCCATAACAGTTTCACATGTGAGAGGCTCGATTCCATTTGTGGAGAAAGTAATCAGATCTCCCCAAAGGATAGGAACGATGGCGATCTCGAATCAGAATACCATAGGATATAATGTACAAAGTGCATTAACGATGGCCGCTTATCACAATATATCGAATGATATGCAGAAATATACGCTCCGTCACAACACAAGAGCAAGTAGCACAGAATAGATTGACGGCGACGTTCGCGAACTCGACATTTTTCGGGTTTCAGATTGAATGCATTTGAACAGTTTACTTGAATTGATTGACCTTAAAGCGCAACTTGTTTACCATTCTTCCACTGTTTCAAGCTCATGCGGATCCTGATGCTACTGGCCAAACCTAATTAGTGTATACGGCACAAACCAGGTCGTGGGGCGTGTGTATGTGATGGAGATGAATGCAAATGTGCTTTTTGTGTTAGACTATATTATTTCTACACTCGATGGCTTCGGTATTATAAGATTTATCCTTACGTGATATTCATTGTAATGATATGTTTGTACATAATATTGGACTTACTGACTATGTTCGTTTGATTGCCAAAGTGAACATAATCTGCAGAAAAATATATTCAAAACAACGATTGCAAAACATGTAAATACATAATTAAGCTTTTGTAAACAAACCCACCAAACTATTTGCATATCCAATGTAAACATTCTTGAATTGTTCATTCAACATTACACAATCGAAATGGAAGCGGGGCCTTTAAATCGGCCGTGCTCAAATAACTTTTTCTACGCATTTTTATTTTTTTAAATCAACATGGAACCCTTTAGCTTTTTTAAACTTTTTAACATATTTCTATGTGATCGAAAAACGTTAGATGCCCGCACGCTTTAAATGCTGTGCAATTTTTTTAAAAAAATGGGGGATTTGATGTGCCGGCCAGAAAAATGGAAAAGAAAACTTGTGCATGTGGATTTTTACAATTCGTCAACTTCCATCACAACGCTTAATACCGGTGTAGACGAAATCCAAGCTTCTTTGGAATCGAATGTGACTGACAATCTCAAATTTTTCAATCAAACTTTAACTCTTCTGTCATATTCATTATTCACATTAAAAACTTGTGTGGTTAAATTAATTTGATTCGCTGAAAGTTTGTAATAACGAATAAAGCCATCTTGTTCTTCTATATAATCAATCAACATTTGCATGCACACAATAGGTTTTTCCGAGTTGCACATAGATAAGGCAGAGAGGCCAATTGGGTAGCGAAATTGGATCACACCACTAAAGAAAACCTATCAAATAATTGATTTCACAACATCAATTGATATTCATGTCACCTGTGTATTGTCACAGTCTGAGGTGGTTCAAACTATGTGTATATTTCTCAAAATTCGAACACGAGTATTTATTACCCTTCGAATTCACGTGAAAAATAATACCTTATGACAAGTTACTTCCTTGGCCTCTACAGATCGATTATGACCTTGTCATTCCGACCTTGTCATATATCTCAACCACGTGATGATTGTACAAACCATCATGTTTCACGTGACTTAGCAATCTGATTTATGAATATCGATCTCTGGCACGGAGTTCATGACGATGTGTGATACCTAGTCGATTTGCAACGTTTAGTGTGATTCCGCTTCATCGAGTGAAAGCACAAAGCCCTCAAAATTCTTGATAATAAATTACATTACATCGTCAAACTGAGCGATCAACGCCTAGATCTCACATGTTGACGGGACAAGATTTCAAATTAAATTTTCAAACATTTGATCACAACAGGTGTTGCGACATCTAAATTCCAAGTTCAGATAGAGTAGGTGTTAAAGAATACGGTCCCTTCTTGCTTGTTCCTATGATTTTTTGACACTTATAACAACCTGGGGTATCATGTTTGAGCAAACTTACCTAAATATTTCTTCTCGTTGCAAGAGGGATCATGCAAATCTTTTAGGACTTAATTATTAATTCCTACAACATAAAGTCTCTTAACAATATATGGAAAGATAAATATTTAGAAAAATATTAAGTCTTTTCCTCTATCTTAATCTAATGAACTCGATGATTTGATTTTCATGAATAAAAAATCATCGGTTGGACGTAAACATATGCGGGATAACACTGCAGGATTTTCGCTATCAAGCACAGTTATGTTATAAGATATTCACTCTTGGGGCTGTTGTGATTTAAATAAACACGAATACGCACTTTTGTAAGAAATCAACAGGCTACGCTCTACCTTGCTTTCCAATGAAAACGCTGTTTTTCAAGAGGCTATTATATCTCCAATCTTCTTTTCAGCATACCTGTCTCTGCTTTCACAGTTTTCCTAAAATTTCACATATGAACTCGCGGGCGACGTAGTCATTGGATATGCACACACGAGAATGCTGACCACATGTCCAGACAGTGCATTCGGTAGTATGCAAAATCTAAACCTAACGTTGTTAACATTTTATTCGTATAGTGAAGTGCTTAGGTATGTGATCAGTGGCTCATTCAATGACTCCAAATTGAAAGGTCTTCAATAGTGTCGATGGTTTCCTGTCATGAACAAGGCACAAATAAGAACGTTCGAGAGATGTTTTCCGTTTTGCAGACTTACGATCAGATACAACAAAAAATATTTTATGCAATACAGTCTACTGGTAAACAAGATGGCCAAGATTTTAAACAAATTTCGAAAGGGTAAAATCTGCCATATTTTGCATTTGTAAGTTTTAAAACTCAGTGCAGTGTTCACTGAACAGAAATGAAAATTATCCATTTTAATGCATAGTTTTGTTCAAATACACTAGACTTTCACACACAATAAGGTGGTGACGGTAATAAACATTTAAGTGTATCCTAAAACAATCAAGAAGTGGTAAGCAAATTCGGGGTGTCAGGTCACATATAGATAGGGTTCCTACAAATGAACCAGTTTGTTCATAAACAGAATCACCAAGTGCTGTTTGGGTAAGAGCTAAAATCTCGTAAATCGTATAGTGCTGCTCACATCCGCCGCGCTTACATGGTCGTATTATTGTTGTAATATATTGTCTTGCGGAATTTAGCATCAACTTCATTTTGAAATACGCTTGGTGGCAAGTCATTCATTGAAACCACTAATACTTCATGGTGCGTTCGTTTATGCCAGTGTTGCGATTCTCAGTATGCAGTTTAACAAAATTTCAGTCAATCAATCAATTAATCAATCAATTATTGGAAATTGCATCTATCCAACGGAAACTCACAATAATGTGGATAATCTGGAGCGTGCCAGACAGATACGGTGGTTTCAGCCAAAAGGGACAAATCGATTTGCAATTGTAGAAGACCATCTTCGCCCATGTATTGTTCAAGTGCCTTATGCGATGGGATGTGTAATTGTAGCATCACGTCTTTTAGCGAATTGCTTTGATTGAACCACTTGAGAATCAAGCAATGATCCGTGGTTAGATTACGAAATATTTCTGCAGTATTCATTTTTCGAATCAGCTAAGAGTGTAAATAAAACGTTAACATTTCGTTTCCCGTTTAAAGTGAATGATGTTAGAAACTTTGGTCAATTGTCATTCAATAGGACACGATTTCATATAACCTGCTAAGAAGTATTCAAAAGTAGCTCGGTCTTTTTAGCCAACATAAAAGTAACAACAATCGAAGACATTTTTAAGGTCAAAAACCCATGTCACGTCTATTCTTCGTGTATGATCCCTGTTGTTTACTACATCGGCTTCACTGCCAGTTGATTCGACAATTTATTATTATTTTGGCATGTCACAAGCTAAACTAGAAACAAGTAGGTTGATCGCATACTAAACCCGCATCTTATTTTCTATATCTGAGGGTGTGAACGAAATTCTTCCAAAGTCGTATTTGCCGCTACCGAAAGAGATTTTGAGCAAGCTTGTACGAGTGTAGGCTAACCAATCTCCAACCTAATCTGTATGAAAGTTCAAGGCAAGCTATGAAATGAATTTTTGAGCATATATATATATATTTATATACATAAGAAAATAATTTAGAAGCATATAACCAAATATTCATTTGCATGCTTTTCCGTCACACACCCCATGACCGGTTTCGTGCTGTTTGCACTCATCAGGTAGGGACAGTAAGATCAGGATCCGCATGCGCTTCAAACAGTCGATGAATGATAAACGAGGAGTGCTTGTATGCCACTGTTGGAGAAGGCTCGTTCAATCACGTGTCCAAACACATTTTTAATGGTGTTAAACCCCTAACCATGAAACACACACACGCCCCACGACCGGTTTTGTGCATATAATTTGGCTGATTCTTTCAGCTAATACGAAACGGTTTGCTCATTATTTTTCTGTTTTATTCGGAACGTTAAAGATTGACTAATGTCGAAACGAACCTAGATTTATTTCCACATTTTCATCAATTGTCTTTCATTTCAGCCAAACATTGATCTATTTATATATTCAAGTTAAAATAGTTTGCTTAGTTGGATAAGATTAAATTCGACTGGAGTATAGCTAGCATCAATATTCAACTTTCTTGGGAAAGATTTCAAGAGCTTGGATTGGTCACGGAAGTTGAATGAATTGATCCACGAATCGATAACAATCAGTTGATCGATTCTTATCGATCGCATCGGGTAAACACTTAAATTTACGATTTTAAAGTCAGTATGTATTGTGTATCGTCTACCTATGTGCAGAATGAACTGACATTGTATGACCGTTTCACCATATAAGATCCTTACAAAAGTGACAGAAACCAAAGGCTAGCGCCATAAAGTTACTGTTGTGATTGTTGTGAGCATAGCGGTGACATATTGGCCGAATAAAATCGATTTTTCATGTCAATACCTAATCAACGGAATGGTTTAACCTGATATTCGTACCTTCTTTGAGTTTTCAAATTCGATTCACTTAGCGATGTTTAATTTTTACAGTGCGTCGACAATGGTCACACTCGACACAAAATTAGATTTAGACAAAAAAACCTCAAATTCCATACACTTACTTGAATACAAACAATATCTATTGCGTAGCTGGTTTTTAGTTGCAAGTGAAACACTGCGAAAACAAATATTCCGATTATCGTAAGGAGTGATGTCTACATTGTATTAATGAAGAAACTAGCAAATAATTTTCATGACAACCCAATCAAGAAAACGTCTACTAGTTTTCAATGAAAATCACAAAATGTCATCATCAATAGATAATGGCGTTTGCGGTTTTACTCTGAAATTCGTAATAGAAGTGCATACAGTTAATCGAACTTACAATTTAACCAGAAGCCAACATTTTAAATGAAATAGGCTCCGTAAAAAAATATTTAACCCTTTCGATTCGTTTCGTTCTTGGCAAAATAAATAAACGATCATATACTAATATTTTCTGAATTCATAACTTCAATCTAGAAATTTCTATGGTGATCCAATTGCTTGCAATAAAATGTCTCTGCTGTGTCTTTGTGACACGTTTCGTATAAAAGTACAAGTGACCAAGAACTCGTCCTCTAGGTCCGCTCGGTGTCTAATGAAATTTTGATGTTCGAAAATGATAAGCATCGAAGAAGAAGAAGAAGAAGAAGAACAAACTGACGTTATTAGTCTGAATGAATTTTCAGAAATTATATCGATTTTTCCAAAAAGCTAAAAAAGTGACATGTATAAAAGCCCTCAAGCCTGATGCGCAAAATAAATAGATTTCTTGGGCCAAAATAATGTCAGGGTACCCAGTCCTAGACATATATGCGAATGAAATTAGAAAATAAAGTAAAAACATTGACGAGGAGATCTCAACATCAGTTATCAAATTGAACTTTGAAACAGTTAACGGTTGATTAATCATGTATCATGCCATGTAAGGAACAAAAGAGTTTCTGAATAAATTAGTTCGTGAATAGGGAATGAAATTTTAGCTCAGGGTGCATGGAAAATGTTTGTAGGCTACGATTGTCTTTTCAGTGATTGTAAACTTAGAGAACATATGTTTCTAATCAACATCTGGCATTCATGGGAATGACGATCCACAACAGTGTCTAGAATTAAATCCGCAGAAACACAGCTCAACCTTAATCTTAATACTACTCTTGATCACCAGAACATCGTTTTCCAGGAGGCCAGGAAATATATATATAGCACAATCTGATAAATATATGCTATCGTTTGTCCAAAAATGAGATGTGCAATTCACGGAAGATGAACCGTGACAAAGCAATGAAAATATTTTGTCCATTCACATACATGGTTTATTTATTTATTTGTTTTTCACAGTAAAAACCAATGTCTGGGGGAGAAGAACTGAGGCAATCTTATCCATTGATACTGCTCCATAGCCATCGTTGTCAATGTGTCGAGCCAAACACTCTCACCTTCTCTTTTACCCCATCCAGGCAAGCACGTCCGTAAGAACTTGGATAGACCGGAAGTGAGCATTTTCAAGCCACTTCTCCAGGTTAGCGGCTGACCACCAGCAACTATTTTCTTGTCTGTACTGTTTGACACATAGAGCGCTCGGCGATGTAACCGTTCAGGTTTCATGAGCAGACCGTTTTCCAACCAGTGGAGACGACGTCAGTTAATAGCTGTCTGAAAGCGATTGTCATTGTTTCCTAAAACGCGGCGCCTAACCTCATATTTGCAAACGTAGTTTTGCCGTGGTACGTGAGTAATTCTTCGCAAACCACGTTGGTCGATGACCTTTGGCCTTCTAACTTCTTCTGCGCGAACTCATCAACCTTTCATTCTGTGAAGCAATAATGTCCGCGGCGAAGTGGAATAGAAATTGCTTTTTAATATCAGGACTAAATACCGCGTCTTCCAGAGGCGATTAAATCTGGAAAATGCCAGCATGGCCTTAGCAATTCTGAACGTGATGTCCTTCTCTTTCTCACCCCTAACAACCGCCAAACGTCCTGAATATTTGAACTACAACACCGAAAACAAAATCATTTATAGCAAAATTTGGTAGTTAATATGTCCCTCTCTAACGCTCCTCATTGGGTGACCGTATGAATCCAAGAGGATAGCAACGAACTTTGGTGAAATTTCATTGGGAATTATTCACTCTCATAAGGCGGAACTATCCATCGAAACAAATGCAGCTCAAAAATCCAGAAACTGCACTATGGTTTTACGCCAATGCAGCTGTCGGTGTTCTAGCAACAGACGCAGAACAATGATCTTATCTGCACACACAAACCTTGAACGGAAACCCGCTTGCTTCTCCAGAAATTATAGAAATCTGCGAAGAAGGATAAGTTATATTCCGCAATAGATGAAATATTTTTTCTTGCTCATTTTATTATGGACTGGTATTATCAGGGATTCACCCCAATGGTCGGGTACCACCCCGTCCACCCAAACATTCGAGAACAGTTCGAGCAATTTTGCTACGATTGTAGCGCCATCAAATTCTCATCGAAGCCCGGTTCCTTTTGTCGCTTTAGAAACAGGATTTCTATCGGCATTTCTTAGACATTAGGCGGAGCTAGCGACACTGACCATTGCAAATGTGATTGGGTGATGTGTGACCATTGGGAATGTCGTTGGTGTCTGAAGGTGTCTGAAGGTGGGTGCTGATTAAACTGATGTTTGAATCATTCTCGCAAACTGTCTGAACGCATGTGAAGGTTTGTTATGCGCGAACCATCGACCTCAAGGTTGATTTGTACAGATACGAATAATTTAGTTAGGCCTTCACATTTTCCCTACAGCCGATGCTCTTTTCATCTCTTCCAACATACTGGCATTTGTTTCAAGTCGGTCATACCAAAAATAGCGAAGCAGCACTGTTTTACATCATCGTTTCGTCAAAACTACACACTTACTTACTTAAAAGTTGGGCGATTGGCTCCACCGGTGGATTAGCCGAATTCACTGATATCTTGAGACACACTAGCCCACGCACATTGATAGCAAGCTGGATTGTATCACATGTTTATCTGTTCACGTGTCAAACTTCGACCGTTGGGGACGAGGTCTTTAACAGCATCCACGTTCACAGTTGACATCCAAGTCTTCACATGGCAGTCGGTCGTGAGAATTTGTGCTCAGGTTTCACAATATCGACGTGAGATCATTGGTCACTACTCAATCGTTTACACATCTTACCACAACGTGTCACAATAAACTGATGGGAAAAATTACCTAAAACCTGAGCGATAAAGAGAAAAATATGTATCACTGCGTTTTGTGTTTAGTGCTGATTTATTAGGTAATTAGTTCATGTAAGTTCACCTGCCATTTATCTTGGTATTCCGGTTGGAATGATGATCACTTTCCTATCGATGTAGTGTCGCACGTGATTTCATAACCGCCAAATGTTTCTCTGTGTTTTATGTGTTTAGTTTGATTAATTTTGCAAACGTTTGACAAACCATCTCACCATTAATTTCACCATTAATTTTTTTTTCTGGGGGTAACTTACCTTTGTACGGAACATTTTCTAATTTATAAAAAGAGAAAACAAATTATGCATTATTTAGCGCTCTCTATGGTATAAAATTACAAAATCAGAGCTGTTTTAAAACATTGTGAATATGTTATATGCTAGGAAATATAAGATAACAAAACAGAACACATTAAAATATCGATAACAATACGTTACTGCTCCTGTTTTGTTGATACCCAATAAACATTCTTAGCGTTGCAACTGCAGTTTTGATTACTGATGAGTTGACATGTGTGAAGTTCTTTCCTCAGGGAAGCAATCCAATTAACCGCTCTCACATTCGCACACAGTCGACGACTTTTAGACCTCATGCCAGAAATCTGTAATACCGATGTCACTCTACGTCTTCACAAAAGTGATTTTATACTTATTTTGTTTCGATGTTTAGAAATCGCATTCCAGTTTCTTTGTGCTATTTTTCCACTGGTATGCGCTGACTATATTTTTCAAAGTTTATCTTTTCCTAGGCGTATCAATGAAACGATTTGAGGAATTTTCTACGGGTTTAATACTACTTACGTTAATGCCAGCCGAAATAAAACTTAAGGAGCATAAATACACGCCTCACTAAAAATCTGCGTGGAAAGTTTTTTGTTGAGTCCTGAAATGTATTTCGTCAATCCTTAGCAGTTGTTCCATCGCCATCGTGATTCTAATCACTCTATTACTTATTTCTCGAATTCTTGAACAATTTTATTGAAATGTTCATAATTTATCCCTTTGTCTACGGTAATTGATTTACGTATTTTATAATATTGTTGTGTTATTCTGTTTAATTATGGCTTAAATCAAACACATGATTAATTTTTATGGATCAGATGTCAGACGCCGCCTGACAAGTGCAATCCGATGGTGAGTGAAGGTACCGACGGAAGCTACTGAGCAATCGACTGCTTGTTTGAAGTGGTAACTAGAGTTACCGTCAGCAGACAAAGGGTTAATTGAACTTCGCAGAATTAATAATGTATTGTTGCACTTAACTCTGAGCGGCAAAATGTATTGGTCATTGTAAGTATTGTGAGCGTTTGATAGAGAATCACTCTGTGTTTCTGAATTTGAATATGGTGGTTCGTTTCACGAACCCCAAATTACAGTGGATTTCAAGTATAACATTGTTCACACAATCAAGTTCAGTGGTTTAGAAATGTGTTAGTAAAATATTATGTTCGCGTAAGAGCGCCGTATCACTCTTAAATTCGTAGGCGCACAACATTGTAATGAAAAATGTACCCACCGTAATTTTCTGCCATTTCAAATTCTAAATTCCGCACACACTCCGAATTCACGGGAAAATCGATTTTGCGCACCAAATTTGCGGTTTGATGCCATCGTTCCGGGTAGCCGGACAAGAGAAAGGCCTGGTTGCTGATCATTTGCTCTGCATTCACCAACCATTCATACGCATACAAACCAGCCACGTTTCTTTCTTCTTCGCTCAACAAAAAACTCCACGATTTGTAAATGGGAATTCGTTTCACCACCTTTGAAATAGAAATGAAATTTGAACAAACAACGTTTGAGAAATGTGATGGAAAGTGTTTACGACCAATTAATCATTGCCATGTAATTGAATTTTGAACATAATGCGGTCAACAAGGTAGATCGGGCAGGGATCACCTAATATGGCTCTCGATACTCCAACAGTAAAAACGTATTTTAAGCTAAAGTGTTTATATTTATTAATATTCGTAATGCCACACTTGACCG
>JACCGJ010000573.1:0-128698 GCA_013407085.1 Atriophallophorus winterbourni | reverse complement strand
AAAACTGAATGAATGCATACAAAACAATTTAAGTCATTGATAAATCAGTTTTTACGAAGGGTTCAATGTTGAAACAAGTCAATATCACTCATGGCTTTTCGTTAGGATTGATCGTTGTTTGCGTCTTAAAATGTATGTACGATGAATCTATTCATAATGACGGTAAGATGTTTCTGTTCGCTGATGATATTAAAAAATGGTGGCGATTTAGCACTATCGATAATTGTGTTCTACTTCAGAACAACCTGAATGCATTGCACGAACAGTCTTCACAAAATGAACTTAAGCTCAAGTTTACAATATCCAACAATACAGGTTAACTACAGGCACGACTGTTCAAACTTGCGCAAACTTGAGGAACAATGTCTAGATTATACAACTAAAAAAGTACTAAGGTAGATTGGAAAATGCTTTACAATTTGCTGAGTCTTCTAGACTTGTTACGGGAAAAGTCTTGACGGTTTTTTAGAGAACCATTTTCTCTAATAATGAAAACACATACAACCAGTTGTCAATTGGTCTGCTCACGAATGGAAACAATGGTTCGAAAAATATATTGCTGTTTACTGTTTATATAATCTACAGTTTAAACTAGTCGGTGGCATTTTAAATATGATCTGCCTTGAGCGGATTAAACGATTGGGTCCAAGAACTCTCACTCAGCAGAATACGAGATAAATTTGTTCTCATATACAAAGTGTCTTTCGAAATATTTCTAACAACAGATAATTTATATCGTATTCCATGTGTGATAGTACCTGCATGCGTAATAGAATATACTTAAATAAGGAAACTTAACGGTGAATGGATGTGAATCGTATTGGAAAAAGTGACCTTAATTAATTTATTGAACGTGCGTTATCGAATTAAAGACATTAAACTTCAAATCTACCGACATGGGTTATTAAATTCGAAAATATGCAACGATAATATGTGTTATGATGATCGGGTATGTCATACCTGAACCCGATTAAGATAAATTGCACAACACAACAATTCAATGGTAATCAAAACTGACTAACCTTGTTTATTCTCTGTCGACGTAGCTAGTTGATTCAACAGATCGATACGATATATCAGAAGCGAATGTGACAAAAAATTTCACTCATTGGCATGTCAAAAGAACACACAAAAATAGAGCATATTTAGCATAGTTAAGTAAACCAAACATGGCTATGGCTTAGCGGGAAACATTTTAATTGGCAAACCACCTTGCGATAGCTTAGGTTTCGCCTACCCGCCAAATCGCAATACCACTTGGGTTGTGCTTAAAGTGGACGAAATTCGTGTGGTTTGTTTGTTTGTTGCGAATGCATGCAAATAAGGATTATTGTTAAACCCCATGGGCTTAGTTCCATCTACAAGTCTGCGGTTACATCTGGTTGAACAGGTTGTTCGTGGTAGCTTAAATCCACCGTTGGCTTATAAGTTCAAACCTTGTTTTTCATAACCCACTTCTTAAGTATGTTTAAAATGTTCTTACTATTGGTACAGAAATAAAATCATCATTCAAAACATGAAGAGTACATAACCTTTAAAGCGTGTGTAGTTGGAATTGTCCAATATATACATAGAAACATGAGAAACATTTCGTTGCGACCAACATCCGTGTAGAGTTGCAATCAATGATTATACAGAGTAATTTTTTTAAATTCGAGAACAAATTCTAAAATACCGCTGGATAATAAGTGTACCAGTAATGTCTCATGGTCAAATTTAATAAAAATGTTATCGATAATTTTAAAGAAGTAAGAACCGAAAGTTTAATCGGAAAAAAGGGAAGATTCAGCTGCAAATTAAAGTGCAATATATCAAATGTAGCATATTTAAAGGATTAGAATTTATTTTAATTGTTTGAAACGAAAAAAATGAAAATTTGATTCGAAAAAGAGATATGGAAGCTCTTGGCATTGACCTCAGGAATTGGAAAGATGTAGATTTTGACCGCAAACATTTGAGGCAATGCATAGTACGTCATCTACGATATAACGGAAACCCGATACTGTCTAGATCCTGCCAAAAGTGCATGAATGCTGCTGATTAGCCGAGATCTGCTTATCATTTTGAGCGCTGTGTGTTAGGTAGTTTCTCCCGAAACGTTGAATGGTCTGCGAAGATGTATATTTTCTCTGGCGGTAGTACATGTAAACCAGAAGTTCTCATCATCAATTGGACTTTCAAATGATGCCATTAATTTTTTTATGCTGAGCTCTAAGCTCAACATGCGATCTCCCAGGTTGCATTGCTGGAAACTTGTCGAAGCAGGAAGACCATCGTTTGGTAATTTTCGACAATGTATAGAGAAGTAGCTTGCGCCAGGGATGTTGTCATCATTTGGGATCCATATCACATTTTGCGTGGCACGTGTTGAGTAGTTGAGACACGTGACAGATTTGAACTTAACACTAACCACTTTCTGACAGTTGACACATGGTTTGCAAACAGTAGATTGTTTCAAAAAAGCTCATTTGCATGCATTTCTATCACACAAACCACAATTCTTCCATTTTAACGGGGTCACCTAAACGTACAGACAAAACGATAAGAAAATCGATACGGCATGTTTTGTTGTCAGTCTCCCTTTGAAAATTTTGTTATGAAATTGAATGCTTCTT
Organism: Atriophallophorus winterbourni; assembly: GCA_013407085.1. Taxonomy (NCBI): domain Eukaryota; kingdom Metazoa; phylum Platyhelminthes; class Trematoda; order Plagiorchiida; family Microphallidae; genus Atriophallophorus; species Atriophallophorus winterbourni. Next base: position 126,083 of record JACCGJ010000573.1, on the reverse strand, counting down.
AAACCACAAGTGTTTTTGCTTGCTGTCTTTTTTATAGGTAATATACAAGTCAGCTTGATATGCGTACTATGTATCCTAAGTGTTGCAACATGGAGACGCAGATTTTGAGGAACATCTATGCGAAAACAGTCGAATCTCAAGTCTAGATTCTTGTCCATGCAACTTGTATTACAACGGCACTGGTGCTGCTGAAGTTCGCCTTGTAAAGAAGAGGTCCACAAGACAGACGTTTCTGGGCAGAATAGAGGTAGTCCGCATTAGAAAATGAATCCTGTGACTAATACACTTGCTGTCTTGGACAATGACACAATTTGAGCTATTGGTTCATCCAATCAATTAATATATGTGCTCAACTGGTCTGGGAATCTATTGGAACATACATCAGTTCGATTGTCCTTCGACGAATGAAATTAATCCGTGGTAAAAAATCTTGGATAGAATATTATAATAGGAGTTCATTACACTTTTTGTTCGTGAAACGTAGAATTCAAAGACCTTTCCTTTTAGCTAGGAATAATATATCATTCTTAACGAAAACAAACAGCGATCGCTGAAACTTACAGGCAGCATCGCTTACTGAGATGAGATAAAGCAATAAGAAACATTGATATATGTTTCAACTAAATTATTTTCGATGATACTGTAAAACAGTTTTGCCAATTTCAAAATTTGAAGGAATTATCCTCATAAAAAGAAGAAAATACATGGCTTTTATGTGTCCAAAACTCCATCCACAATATTTTGGCTGTTGGGCCATTTCAAGTGGAACAATCGAGATTGGTGCACGTTTAAGCTTGAAATATTATGTTGACAAACAGATTCATTCTTTAGTCAAGCACACAAGACGCTTATGTATGACCAAAGTGATGTGTTGCTCACATCCCCCGAAATTACTCTCCACTACCGGTTTCTGGCTATTTGCCGTCATCAGGTGGAGACAGTAAGATTAGTTTCAGTGAGCCTTGAAACAGTGTATAAATGGTAAACTAGGTTATACTTGAAACTCGCTGATGCATAGGGTTCGTAAAAGTAACCATTTCAAACATTCAACCGGAAATATATACAGAATTTGCTTAATAAATCTTAGTTACACATATCCTGAAACTTGATTTATGTATTTCAACATACAAACCCGAATACCGATTCGTGTTATTTGTAATAATCAAGAAAGGACAGTGCGGTCAGACTCCTAATGTCTGGAATCAGTGGAAACATGGTAAACCAGGTTTCATCTTGCAAGCCAGGTATGGGCCTTTCGCTACTAACCTTTTCAATTAATTGTGCTCCTACGAAACTGTGTTGAGGTGTGTGATGGACATGCGTGCTTTAAGCACATGAGTTTATTGAATTTAAGTGAAGTGTTGCTCACATCCCCATCTTTACACACCACTACCGGTTTCTGGATGTTTGCCGTCGTCAAGGGGAGAAAGTAAGATTTAGTTTCACTTTTCATTCAATTCAATTTGGATGGTCAAATAACATAGAGCTTTGCAGAAAACCACAGAATAATATGTGATGTATGAATAAAATAACAAGCAAAAACGCCATTTTGTTGATTACTGAGCAGTTCAAGAATCACTTAAAAATCCAAAGGGGGGAAATTGTTTTCGTTTGGTGGGATGACACATGTAGATCCATGGGATTAAGATGCACCGTTTTTTCTATGCATCTGTTCACAACACAATCCTGTAGTTTGTTCCACGTAAACAACACTCGTAGGGCGAAAACTTTCTTCTCATAACTCTTGATAATTGGACTCGAGCCGTGGACGATGGATGCCCCATCAATGCTTGTTACTTGGACATGTCTAAAGCTTTTGATCGTGTTAACCACAGCATACTGCTATAAAACTTGAAGCAGCTCGGGTGTGCGGCAGACTATTGGCCTGAATAAAGGATTACTTGACTGGTAGAGTTATAAGGGTTAGAGTTGATGGGGCACTATCCAGCCCAGTAGACGTTACAAGTGGCGTACCTCGAGGCTCAGTCTTGGGGTCAATACTCTTGCTCGTGTACGCAAACGATATACCCGAAATCTTACGCAGCAGAAGCATTTTGTTTGCGGATGACATCACGGTCTGGACTAACGTACGCACCATAAAGATTGCCAAATTCTCCAAAAAGATCTCGAAGAACTTCACAATTGGTCCTTACGGAACTGCCTACCATTTAACATCCAAAAATGTAAATTGTCACACGTCTGTAAATCATTCGAATTCACATACTCTCTGGGATCTCAGCAACTTTCAGGGGTTGCTGAAGACAAAGAGCTGGTCATGTGGATTAGCAGTAACTTGAAGTCTTCACGGCAGTGTTCTGCTGTATACAGAAAGTACTGCCAAATCTTAGCATTGCTCAGAAGGATCTTTGGTCGTTTCTCAAAGCAGATACTCCCACGTATAATTAACACCTATATCAGACCAAAAATGTAGTATGCTGTTCAAGCATGGTCGCCATGGTTACAAAAGTACATGACCTTGCTGCAACGAGTATACCACCGCGCTACAAAATTGGTGGCCGGGCTATACAACAGGCCATACGAGGAGCGAATTGAAACTATAAACCTCTTTGACTTTTCGTACCGTCGTCTCAGGAGTGACCTGATCCTGCTGTTCAACATTCTGCATACAGAGAATCACCCACTTGGGCAACTGTTTCATCGGCAAGAAGCACGTGGTAGCTGATCGCAGGGCAAAAAGTTAATTATTCCACACTCCAGATCAAATTGTCGAAGGATTTTCTTTGCTATCAGAGTTTGTTTTATGTGGAAATCCCTGCCCCCACATATCATTTGCGCAACAAGCCTGAACATGATCACGGCTGAACTAGACAAGTATATGTTGACCAAATCCAACCTTGCACTTGAATGCACGTGCTGACTTTCCATATGGATATAACATTTGTGTTGTTTTTATGCATTACCTATATTTTTAATCTTTGGTTACTATGAGGTATTAGCTTTTGGGATCATTAAAACTTTGAATTACTTTGAATTACTTTGAATTACAGTTAAATCGTGATTGAGACAAAGTCAGAGTCAATGTGTATGTCCTTTTCTTATGCGAATTCCATAGATAAAACAATAAGCATTGCAGAGGCTGATTTGCAGGGTGAAAATACCGTAAGTTAAAATCGAATTCACTATGTTTGGGTGACGAGGATAATCGAATAAGCTTAGACTTGCGATTCGCTCAGTATTCCTCGTACCAAACTTATCTCACCGTGGATTACATGTTGTAACTTTATTAATCTCTGATCCATTTAAGGACGATTTTGTGATTTGTAATTTACAAATACGTCCTCAATACTTACGTTGTGTTCGCTTTCTGTTTGGGTTTCCTGTAAATTGAACAACACCGAATAAATTTACAATCAAGCGTTAGCTGATCATTTACAAACATAACAACAACGAACCAAAATATACATTTGCATGCATTTCGTCACACACCACGACCAGTTTAGTGCTGCTTGCACTCATTCGGTAGGGACAGTATGATCAGGATCCGCATGCGCTTGAAACAGTTGAGGAATGGTAAGCAACTAGCGCTTGGTGGCCACTGTTGTATAAGGCTGGTATGGCACATGTGATTGAACAGGTTGGTCGTACCAGCGTTCTCCAACGGTGGCATACAAGCGCTACTTGTTTACCATTCCTCAACTGTTTCAAGCGCAAGCGGATCCTGATCTTATTGTCCCAACCTGATTTGTGCAAACAGCACGAAACCGGTTGTGGCGTGTGTGTGATTGAATTGCATGTAAATGAACCTTCGTGTTTCGTTAATTTTATCATTATCAGGTGGAGGTATTTTGCATATGAAGAATAAAAATTGAACAGCGTTTATAATTCACCATGACGAAACACTAATCCGCTGATACGATTCATACAGTAGTTATTAACGCGGGAAAATATGTCTTCAAACTATGTTTATTGGAGTGATTCTTAATTTATGTATCATCATAAAGTGCTTGTTTAATTGGGTTTGTAGACAAAGGAATTTCAAAGAAAGCTTTTTCTAATTCCTAGCAGTGAATGCATTGAAGAAAAAAGTGTTTCCGAATGCGAGTTTCATTTCAGGTGTAGGCACATTATCCCAGTTTGTTTGTGCTCAAGTTTCTTGCGATTACGTATTTTCTGAGCACCGTCAATCAAATGTTATAAGAATTTAGAATTGCTGGTTGTATGGCAATCAGCATTCTGTTTTGGCTACTGGTGGATTGCTCTTACAGATGTAAATGAGGAGGATGAGGTTGATTATTTTGTTAATGATGATGATGATGATGATGATGATGCAAAAACATTGAGATCAAAAGCATAACTGTTACGCTGTCCAATTTACTTACTTTTTATCGGTCCAGTTACGTAGGTTTGTGTATGAACAGCTGAAAACATAACGGCAAAAACATTTATCAAATTATAAATGCTTCCACAAGTGAATGTAAATTTGAAAGAATAAGAGCTGAACTAACTTCCAATCAAAAATTGTATTGTGACCAAGAGGTTGGATCAATTCGTTGTGTAGTTTAACATAAACTTGAATCTTTCGATACTTACAAAAGAAACATAAATAAATGACAGCAGTATTCAAATCAAATTTATATCCATTGCAGATATAACACAGGTAAATTTCAGCAACACATTAAAGCTTGTAAACCAAAGATAAGTGGACAGTCGAACGCGGATGTGAAAAAGTGTCGCTAAATCGAATTATTTTTCAGCTATTCGAATTAGGCAAGTGGTGATGATACACAGTGCTGATCACTGAGTATTTGAGAAGTTATGTCCGGAATGTCGATTCATTTAGTATTTTAGTGGAAAGATTTTATTTACAGGAAAACCCAAAAAACAATGAACTGCTGTTTTAAATCAAAATTAACCAGAACAGATCATAACTGCGCGATGCACTACACGCCGACTTAATGCTTCTGTGATAAATAATTGGAGACGTCTCATGACATTCTAGATGCGTGTGTGTTGCGTTATACAAACGCAGAAAGATCTATCAAGGATCCAAGACATCGAGGCTAGTTAATGCAACTCGCTTTACACATTTGATACATTTTTTTTATTTCCAAAAAATCACCACATTTTGAAATATGAATTCAAGTTCTTGAAAGATGTTTAACTGTAGTTAGCTTAACCTGTATGCTCTTCCATAATTTAACTTGTTGGGGAAATCGATTCTGCTACGTCTCCTGATATCACGCAATTCCACAAAGCTTCAAGCATATTGTTTCACGACGAAGGTGAAAATATATTTCAAATTCATTAAAACAAAATGAGTACTAAGAATGTGATTAAAATTCTTCCGTTGAATTCCAAATCAAGATGTGATTTTCATTTGATTTACTGAAATGTTCTGAGTTCACGAACGAGTGAAGATGCCACCCACGAGCTCCGCTTTCGAACATGATAGCTGACTAAGCCTCGTTCATAGGTGTGACGCGTGTTCATATAATGGTACGACCGAACAAACGTCGGTCAATGTATGACCTTTCAGCTTCTCGAGAGAAACTTGTTAACTGCTCTCAAGCTTAAAGTGACACACATCATTTATTTGGCATCCAAGCTAGCCACCAAGTGCAGAATGAGTTCAGGTATCTGCTTCGCAGTGATTAATGTGATTTCAGTTAGATTAGTAGATATGCTATCACTACATTTTTGCATAAGAGAGTTTTACAATCATGATAATTAGTCGTGTACTGTCGCTTGAAACAGTGGAATAATTGTACACAAGTTGTAGTTGCATGCCACTGTTGGATTAGGTTGGTACGGCTGACCTGTTCAATCACATAAGTCCACACTCATGTAGACATGGTTTGAAACAATGACCATGAACAAAATCGCTCAATTGCATGCAGTATATCAGGTGCTTTGTGTTCCTACAATAAAGAATGGTTGCATTTTCGGAAATAATTGATCTAACTAAATTTTCTAAACACTGGAAAACCTACATGTATATGCGAATGGGTTAAAACATCATAATTACGAAGCACGAAGCGTTTTCTCTGTGTGATGCACATGCGTGCAAATGAGCTTTCGTGCTTCTGTCATTTTATTATCATCCGGTAAGGGTTGATAAGATTTTCACATTAATCATTCAAGCCGGAAAATAAGTCTCCGTACCATGTGTATTGGAGTTATTCTTAATATATGCATCAACTTGAAGTGTTTGATTATTTGAGTTTGTTACCAAAAAATCTAAAAACAAGTGTTTTCTGATGCCTAACAGTGAATGCATTGATAAAACTAGCGTTTACGCCTGCGAGTCTTATTTCAGGTGTAGGCAACTTATCCCAGTTTGTTTGTGCTCAAGTTTCTAAGCACCGCCAATCAAAAGTTATAAGGATTTAGATGTGTTGGTTGTATGGCAGTAAACCTTTCGTTTATGCTACTAGTGGATTGCACTTCCAGATGAACATGAGAAGAATGAGGTTGATCATGGTGTTAACGATGATAATGATGACGATGCATAAACATTTAGATTAAAAGCAAAACTGTTACGCTGTTCAATATACTTACTTCCTATCGGTTCAGCATTGCCGGTTAGTGTAGTAACAGCTGAAAACATAACGAAAACAACACTTATAACATTACAAATTTTTCTAAAAGTGCAAATAATCATGGAAGCCTAAGAGCTGAACTAACTTCCAATCAAAAATTATGTTTTCAGAAAAAGCTTGGATTTATTCGTTACGTCGTTTAACATAAAATTAAATTTTGCGATGCTCACAAAGAACCATAAATAAACTACAGCATTAATCAAATCATATTAGCTCCCTACCAGATTTAACACAAGTAAGCTTTCGCAAATTTAAAAAAGCCCGTTTAGTACTTAGAAGTTTACGGTCGAACGCTATAGTGAAGTTTTAACGTTATATCAAATTATAATTTTTGGGAATACAATTGGGCTGTATGATGACGATACAACAATCTGAACATTGAATAGTTGAGAATTTATGTGCAATATATTTATGATGCTGATATAATTTCGACTAAATATATGCTTCCGATATACCTAACGAGAATAGCAAACCGTGCCGTGACGGCACCTTATTGACTGCCGGCTGCCGGTATCCGTCCAATGGGTCCTGAAAATCTCTTCCACCATCGAAAGCAGCAATTCAGGCGCTAATCTTTACGCCAGTGGAGCCATAGCTGTTCACCGGTATGTGCTGCTTCCCGCGTTATTATGCATAGATGCGGAATTGTGTAACCATCTTGGAAACTTGGTTATTTCCTTCAAGATTTAATTAGACCGGTCTTCTAAATGTTTCACATATTTTAAAGCAGTGATCTAACGGCATATAAAGAATCGTCTGTAGAATATCAATATGCAAATAGGAATTCACTCCGGAAAATTTTGATTTGATATCTAGCACTGATGGTTGAGTTTAAAACGCATCATTTACTGCTGTGAGATGAAGGACATATTTCTGAATGGGGATTTACTCATGAGTATATAGTGAAGAGATTTTGATTTTCTGGAAAAACCAAAAAACGTTGAACTGATATTTTAAATCAAAATTAAACAGATCAGATCATAACTGTGCGATTCACTACGGGCCGGCTTAATGCTTCTTTGACAAATATTTAGAGACGTCTTGTGATATTCTAAATGCGTGGGTGTTGAGTCAAACAAACAAAGAGTTATCTCTCAAGCATTCAAGAAATCAAGGATAGTAAATACGACTTGTAACAACTTTGTTTTACTGTACCTAACCACTTTCGACCTTGATATAATTCCCGTGGATTCGTTTTTCGTGATTGCTCCGCTGTACCTTCATACACGTTTTGGCTCGGCAATAAATATTTATTATCCGGTGTGATTTCTCCAACTTTCTTGGGGACGTTATTGTAGTTGTAAGTTTACTACAAATTGTTAAGTTCGACTCAAACGTGTTGTTCTTGTATCTTTTCCTGTACGTTAAATGTTCCCGATTTACATCGGGGTTTTACATCATTTGCTCTTGTTCATCATGAGCGCTTTTAAACGCGCTATTCTGAACTCGAAGGTCATCACAATACCCAGTTTTATTCCACAGGACCCTGAGTATTGGTTTAATTTTTAAGAAAATGAATTTAGTGTTAAATATAGAATTGAAGACTCCGTCATATTTTCACATTTAACGCAGAAACTGCACGCGGATTTGATATTACAGGTACGCGACGCATTTCTGGCCGCCCCTATAAGTGACCGCTACCGTAGTGTCAAACAAACCGTGATTCCCTGCACGGTGTCGTCTGAACGATTTAGGATACATCAGCTGTTCGTCAACGTGAAAATTACCAACAGAAAGCCATCTACCATACTAATGGAGATGCGCCGCCTGTTAGAGTCATCGTACATGGACGAGTCCTTACTAAAGAAACTATGGATCCAGCGTTTACCTGAGTGCGGAAATGGCGGACAGCATTGCTGAATGTATCCCTTCCTATCCAGGTGCCCATATTTCCACGGTAACCACAGGACGATCACGCACACTGAGTAATATAGCAAAAGTCAGCAATATGTATTTACTGGCTGAGATTGCAGCTTTTCGCAATGAGGTTCCAAACCTCACACTCAACAGTAAGTCGCGATCACATCCTCTTTTGGAGTTTGGTATGCCGCTAAATCACGATCACGATTTGCATTTGCTTTTAACGTTCATAAATCTTCGAACTGAGTTTTGAAAATGGGACACAAAATGAATATCAAGAAGTTGATTCAGATCATGATCTTTTCCTGGAACCACTTTTACAGTATCTGAGCACCAATCGACCACTTTAAAATTCTCACTGATGTAGACAATTTTGATTTCAGTCAAGATAGTCATCGCTTCGTCAGTAGTCACCTAAAAAATCATTAAAAAGAAAGTCGAACCTTAACGTTTATGAATCGAGCTTTGCTATTTTGCGCCGATGAGCCTATGAAATGCATAAAAATGATGTTCAATAAAAAATTAGTCACTAAAGTTCAGGTTAACTTTCATGCAAATTGCGTACGCTTATTAGGTAAACCGGAATAAGGATAGCTGTTATAAGGTGATATCTAAAGTTGTTAGCAGCTGTCTGTCTCAAAGATCACATTCGTAAGTGTATAACGAATACATGAAAAATCTGGTATGAGAGCTATTGCTTCGGATTTGCAATAGTTTAAATTATCAAAATAATTTTTTTCAATCGAATCTAAGAAACCTTCAACTTCGAAACAATCTATAACCCGACAATGTTCCTTGTGTCGAGAAAAATTTTAAAAAATGTAAGCTTCGTGAAAATTGACGATTATTTTGCTTATGTATTTCGTTTTTAGATTAGCATAAACCCTCTTTTATTTCCGGTCTAATAATCTGCAGCACTAACTTTACAGTGAACCCAGTACGCAAGATTAATCTACGCAGATACCGATATGCGAGTTAAGTTTCGCTTGAAAAAGTCTGGCATTACTAAATTAACTCAGTTTTGTTAACATCTTTTATTTCCGAGGCCTCATATATAACAAATTTGCCTAAAACAATATGTCAGAGAATTTGTTGAAACGATAAAAAGTATAAAAAAATAATCGAGTGAGATCCTCTAGACAATGTCAAAGGCATCAAGAAGAAAGAAAGAAAAGGAATTAATAATCAAATTTTCACTATTTAATAACATTTCAGCCCATCTTTACACATAGACCATCACTGAGATTTTAGAGACTTCTAACATGATTCTAAAGTTACCAATTTTACCCTAACCTAACACATTTTTTCCATGAGCCGCGGTGCCAAGAATTTTACTCTTAAACCCTAGGAATAATTTGTCATAATTAACTCTCGAGCAAGCTATTGAAGCATTGTATTTCTTGGAAACTGAATGAATGCATACAAAACAATTTAAGTCATTGATACATCAGTTTTTACGAAGGGTTCAATGTTGAAACAAGTCAATATCCCTCATGGCATTCCGTTAGGATTGATCGTTGTTTGCGTCCTAAAATGTATGTACGATGACATTTCTAACACCAGATAATTTATATCGTATTCCATGTGTGATGGGACCTGCATGCGTAATAGAATATACTTAAATAAGGAAACTTAAAAGTGTTTTAATTCAGTGTTGGACTGTTGTATTTGGAATTCGCTCTTTGCAAATGTGGTAAATATATACATATACACATAATTATCATGTTTATCTAAATTGTAATATTGTAAAGAGAATTGCATCTTCAACTATAAATTCCGCATCCACAATTTTGAATCTTTATCAAAATTTACCGAGAAGTGCTCGTATAACCAGACGTAAACACTAGACCACTTGTAGATAGCGGCTTGGCAAAGAAACGCCAAACGCTTAATCTCAGCGTTTCAACCAAATCGCCGATAAAGAACTTACGCTACATATAAATGGGAAACAATTTGAAACCCACTCAACTTAGTTTCCCTGAGCGGCTATAAAATTGATCAGAGAAATTAGAATGAGGTCTTGGTATCAATATCGATGTTTTACAGGCTATGTTGTTGGCCTCCGTCGGTCGATGTCGACCACTGATGTACATCACATCGCATGAATTTCATGTTTCGCAACTTTTTGAATGACTAAACAGTCCGATTCGGGAGGAACAATCTCTCCCGCAGCGCTTGCAACGATAGTCAGAACTCTGTTGTATTGCATCAGTTGCACGCCAGCGGCGAGATCTGCGTTCAGCAGCCAGGAGCTGTATTTGCTCCTCCCCGGCTTGCAGTCGACGCCTTACACAATGCCTCCAAAGTGAGCGGTCAAGAGCAAGTTCTTCCCAGCTTGCGGGGTCAATGTCAAGAGCTTTCATATCTCTTTTGCAAACATCTTTATACCGCAAACGGGCGAGGTCGCAAAAATGGTCGACTTCCTAATGCAAATCACGTTAGAGTAGATCTTTCGGTGAATACGACCATTTTACATTCTATAGACATGACCAAGCCACCGCAGGCGGCGCTGACGTAATAGGGTAAACATGCTCTGTAGACCAGCTTTTGGAAGCACTTCAGCGTTAGTCACTCTGTCCATCCACGATATGTTCAAGATACGACGGATGCTTCGTATATGGAAAGCATTCAGCTTCCGTTCGTGTCTTGCGTGGGTGGCCCAGGTTTCACTGCCGTATAGTAAAGCATTTAGTACGCACGCGCTGTATACCATCATCTTTGTCTTTACAGTCAGCTTGCGGTTACCCCAAACACGAGAGTTCAATCGGGACAAAATGACAGCTGCTCTGCCAATCCGCTTATCAATCTCCGTGTCTAGCGAGAGGTTGTCCGCAATGGTTGAACCAAGATATGTGAAGTGATGTACTGGTTCGAGCTGACAGTTTCCAACAGTGATGATTGGCGGCGATACAGTCCCTTGACCAAGGACTTTGGTCTTGCTCATGCTGATTGTTAGACCAAAGTCTTTGCATGCCGACGAGTCCATTAGCGACTGTAGGTTCTCTTGGGAGTGAGCAATAAAGGCTGCATCGTCGGCAAACAACAGGTCACGGATTATCACATCCCGTACTTTTGTTCGTGCTCTCAACCGGTTCAGGTTGAAAAGCTTGCCATCACTTCGCGTGCGTATGTAAATGCCTTCTGTTCTCGTCTTAAAAGCGTGCTTCAGAAGCAGAGCAAAGAAAATGACAAACAGCGTGGGAGCAAGAACACACCCTGGTTTGACGCCTCGGCGAATTTCAAATGCTTCTGAACTGCAACCGTTAAAATGGACTGAGCCTTTCATGCCTGAGTGGAACGAAATAACGAGTCTCAGCAGCCTTGGGGGGCAGCCTATCAGATCGAGCATTTTGAAGAGACCCTCCCTGCTGACGTAGTCGAATGCCTTAGTTAAATCAATGAAAACAGCGTATAATGGCATACGTTGTTCCCGACACTTTTCTTGAAGTTGTCTCAGGGAGAAGATCATGTCAACGGTTGATCTTCCCTTGCGGAAGCCACATTGAGATTCGGAGTAAATTCTATCAGCTAAAACTTTCAGCCGGATCTGTAAGACTTTAGCAAACAATTTGCCTACAACATTCAGAGGGAGATTCCTCTGTAATTGTTGCAGTCGCCTCTGTCACCCTTATTCCTAAATAGCGTGATGATCTTTGTGTCTCGCATCTCTTGTGGGACACCCCCCTCCTGCCAGCACTGAAGAAGCAAATGGTGAAGCGGTTGTAATAATGCTGCTCTACCGCCTTTGATGAGCTCAGGTGGAATTCCGTCGTCACCAGGGGCCTTCCCATTCGCTAAGCGGTCGATTGCCTTCTTGAGCTCATCAAGAGTAGGAGGGGTATCTAGATATTCAATGGTCGGCAACCGTTCGACATTTTCAAGTGCATGCGTTAGAACCGTACTGTCCCTAGAGTAGAAGGAGGAGAAGTGCTCTACCCATCTTTCCATCTGTTGAGTTTTGTCGACAATCAGCTTACCAGATAAAGACTTGATGGGAGCCGTTTTAAGTTTGTTCGGGCCAGCAACTCTCTTGATCCCATCATACATACCGTGAAAATTGCCGGTATCGCATCTTTTGGACTTGCGACTAACTTCAGTCCAATAGTCGTTTGCACAACGCCTTGCAGTCTGTTGGACCTTATTTCTAGCTGCTCTTAGAAGACGTAAGTTTTAATCTGTTGGCATACCTTTGAACCTCAAGAATGCTGAGCGTTTCTCATCCAGCACAGCAGTCATCTCAGAAGCGTTTGCTTCGAACCAGTCGCTCGTTCGAGCTTTCTTCTTTACAGGCTATAATCGGCTGATAACCTCTCGCTAGACACGGAGATTGATAAGCGGATTAGCAGAGCAGCTGTGATGTGCATCCATGCTCGACATCGACTGACGGAGGCCAACAACAATCTGATTAATCCGATCCAATGTTATCTTAATGCGAAATGTGTCACTACACAGAAATTTAGATATTGGTCAGATAAACTAAACTTGGTTCTCGTATTAGCGGAGTTGCTAAATGAAATATTCTGTGAGGGAGATAAATTAGCTCAACAAATTGAAAGACCTGATAATGTCATTAACAAAGCTTCTAAATCGCTTTCACTCATGTTACACGCTTCGAAATTAGAATGTACAATATATTCTCGGATCATTTGAACTGTGCTTCTATATGATAGTTTATTTATTGTTTAGAATTTCAAAGTACCCTAGCGATTTGTGCCAATGAATAGCTCTCAGACGATGTGCAAAACGCCATCTCCGGTACAACACAGGGGCAGTGAGCGTCGAAATGACCGATGTAAACAATGGTGGATCGACAAGAATTCTGCAGTAAAATGAATTGCACCGGAACAGATCGCGTGACAGCATCTTCGGAATTGGAAGCCGATTAATAATTAATTAATTAATTAATAAACGATGTGCGTTCCTCTTCCGGGACGGAACTTTCATCGGGTCTTTTCAGATGGTAACAACGCCTAGCAGGGTGGAGTGGCTGACAACAAACCGCATTTTGGTTTTCGCACTAAGTAACCGCTCATAGTAAAACTGGACTGGTACCACACCGACAAAAACCAGGCTACCTGAGAACATTGTCTGCCGCAGCGAGCACACACTGACATTTAATGCAAGTGAACACCGTCACAGTCAGTTGGAATTGTGATTCACGTGCATAAATTGCTTGAGTAACGTTGCTACAGCATGGTTAAAACATTTTGTATTAGGAAAAGGATTAAACTTAAGTAATTTACTATGATATCAGTGCCGAGAATTCAAGTAACATCTGATGGATCGCAATTATTACTGTCTGTAGAATTTCGATCGCTTCAGTAACTATGCGTTCGTCGTACGTTTAAGTAACAACTGCATGCATTTCACATAGAGATATATTTGTGTCGCTGTGGAGGTATCAAATGTATCCTATACGCGAGCAGCAATTCCTGATCTGAATAACTGCGGCACAGGGTGCCTTTTGTTATACTTATGCTGTTTTCCTGATGTTCAGTAAAATTATGTTTTGTGTACACGTTTAGAACATGCTGAGATTTGATTCTATAGATGCGCTTCCTGGTGCATTTTGAAAAATATCATATTCTGAGTTTGCAATGGAGCCGGATGAATACTTTTATCTTTCATAGAAGACACGTGATCGGACGCCTGTTTCAAGAACCTACGTATTACGTTCGATCAACTAAAGTAACAACTCGCAAATGGTTCACATTTGAAAATCTACCCGATATTTGGTAATCGCGAAATGTGAATGAGGTTGCTATCAAGACTCCTGAAGCTGAAACCTCTCGAACACTTAACATGGTATCAGAGTGTGAGACAAATCTGTCTTCAAAAGCCAGGATCGATCAAACCAAAAAACGTTTTCCCGAAACTGAGTCAGATTATAACGATTTGGAAAGCAACTGGCGTCCTCAGCCACACATGTGAATCATATTGCAAAAAGTGACCTTAATTAATTTAACGAACGTGCGTTATCGAATTGAAGACTTTAAACTTCAAATCTACCGACATGGGTTATTAAATTCGAATATTTGTAACGGTAACATGTGCTATGTTGATCAGGTATGTCATACCTAAAACCGATTAAGATAAATTGCACAACACAACAATTCAATGGTAATCGAAACTGACTAACCTTGTTTATTCTCTATCGACGTAGCTAGTTGATTCAACAGATCGATACGAAATATCAGAAGCAAAGGTGACAAAAAATTTCACTCATTAGCATGTCAATAGGACACACACAAATATAGCATATCCAGCATAGTTAAGTAAACCAAACATGGCTATGGCTTAGCGGGAAACATTTTAATTGGCAAACCCCCTTGCGATATCTTAGGTTTTGCCTACCCGCCAAATCGCAATACCACTTGGGTTGTGTTTAGAGTGGACGAAATTTGTGTGGTTAGTTTGTTTGTTGCAAATGCATGCAAATAAGGATTATTGTTAAACCCCATGGGCTTAGTTCCATCTACAAGTCTGCGGTCACATCTGGTTGAACGGGTTGTTCGTGGTAGCTTATATCCACTGTTGGCTTATAAGTTCAAACCTTGATTTTCATAACCCACTGTTTAAGTATGTTTAAAATGTTCTTACTATTGGCACAGAAACAAAATCATTATTCAAAACATGAAAAGTACATAACCTTTGAAGCGTGTGCAGTTGGAATTGTCCTATATATACATAGAAACATGCAAAACATTTCGTTGCGACCAACGGCCGCGCAGAGTTGCAATCAATGATTATACAGAGTAATTTTTATATAAATTCGAGAACAAATTTTAAAATACCGCTGGATAATAAGTGTACCAGTAATGTCTCATGGTCAAATTTAATAAAAATGTTATCGATTCCAAAAATAATTTTAAAGAAGTAACAACCGAAAGTTTAATCGAAAATAAGGCAAGATTCAGCTGCAAATTAAAGTGCAATATATCAAATGTAGCATATCTAAAGGATTTGAATTTTATTTCAATTGTTTAAAACGAAAAAAATGAAAATTTGATTTGAAAAAAGATATGGAAGCTCTTGGCATTGACCTCAGGAATTAGAAAGATGTAGATTTTGACCGCAAACATTTGAGGCAATGCATAGTACGTCATCTACGATCTGGCGAAAACCCGATACTGTCTAGATCCTGCCATAAGTGCGTGAATGCTGCTGATTAGCCGAGATCTGCTTATGATTTTGAGCGCTGTGTTAGGTAGTTTCTCCCGAATCTTTGAATGGTCTGCGAAGATGTATATTTTCTCTGGCGGTAGTACAGGTAAACCAGAAGTTCTCATCATCAACTGGACTTTCAAATGATGCCATTATTGTTTTTATGCTGAGCTCTAAGCTCAACATGCGATCTCCCAGGTTGCATTGCTGGAAACTTGTCGAAGCAGGAAAACCATCGTTTGGTAATTTTCGACAATGTATACAAAATTAGCATGCGCCAGGAATGTTGTCATCATTTGGGATCGATATCACATTTTGCGTGGCACGTGTTGAGTAGTTGAGACACGGGACAGATTTGAACTTAACACTAACCACTTTCTGACAGTTGACACATGGTTTGCAAACAGTAGATTGTTTCAAAAAAGCTCATTTGCATGCATTTCTATCACACAAACCACAATTCTTCCATTTTAACGGGGTCACCTAAACGTACAGACAAAACGATAAGAAAATCGATACGGCATGTTTTGTTGTCAGTCTCCCTTTGAAAATTTTGTTATGAAATTGAATGCTTCTTAAACCACAAGTGTTTTTGCTTGCTGTCTTTTTTATAGGTAATATACAAGTCAGCTTGATATGCGTACTATGTATCCTAAGTGTTGCAACATGGAGACGCAGATTTTGAGGAACATCTATGCGAAAACAGTCGAATCTCAAGTCTAGATTCTTGTCCATGCAACTTGTATTACAACGGCACTGGTGCTGCTGAAGTTCGCCTTGTAAAGAAGAGGTCCACAAGACAGACGTTTCTGGGCAGAATAGAGGTAGTCCGCATTAGAAAATGAATCCTGTGACTAATACACTTGCTGTCTTGGACAATGACACAATTTGAGCTATTGGTTCATCCAATCAATTAATATATGTGCTCAACTGGTCTGGGAATCTATTGGAACATACATCAGTTCGATTGTCCTTCGACGAATGAAATTAATCCGTGGTAAAAAATCTTGGATAGAATATTATAATAGGAGTTCATTACACTTTTTGTTCGTGAAACGTAGAATTCAAAGACCTTTCCTTTTAGCTAGGAATAATATATCATTCTTAACGAAAACAAACAGCGATCGCTGAAACTTACAGGCAGCATCGCTTACTGAGATGAGATAAAGCAATAAGAAACATTGATATATGTTTCAACTAAATTATTTTCGATGATACTGTAAAACAGTTTTGCCAATTTCAAAATTTGAAGGAATTATCCTCATAAAAAGAAGAAAATACATGGCTTTTATGTGTCCAAAACTCCATCCACAATATTTTGGCTGTTGGGCCATTTCAAGTGGAACAATCGAGATTGGTGCACGTTTAAGCTTGAAATATTATGTTGACAAACAGATTCATTCTTTAGTCAAGCACACAAGACGCTTATGTATGACCAAAGTGATGTGTTGCTCACATCCCCCGAAATTACTCTCCACTACCGGTTTCTGGCTATTTGCCGTCATCAGGTGGAGACAGTAAGATTAGTTTCAGTGAGCCTTGAAACAGTGTATAAATGGTAAACTAGGTTATACTTGAAACTCGCTGATGCATAGGGTTCGTAAAAGTAACCATTTCAAACATTCAACCGGAAATATATACAGAATTTGCTTAATAAATCTTAGTTACACATATCCTGAAACTTGATTTATGTATTTCAACATACAAACCCGAATACCGATTCGTGTTATTTGTAATAATCAAGAAAGGACAGTGCGGTCAGACTCCTAATGTCTGGAATCAGTGGAAACATGGTAAACCAGGTTTCATCTTGCAAGCCAGGTATGGGCCTTTCGCTACTAACCTTTTCAATTAATTGTGCTCCTACGAAACTGTGTTGAGGTGTGTGATGGACATGCGTGCTTTAAGCACATGAGTTTATTGAATTTAAGTGAAGTGTTGCTCACATCCCCATCTTTACACACCACTACCGGTTTCTGGATGTTTGCCGTCGTCAAGGGGAGAAAGTAAGATTTAGTTTCACTTTTCATTCAATTCAATTTGGATGGTCAAATAACATAGAGCTTTGCAGAAAACCACAGAATAATATGTGATGTATGAATAAAATAACAAGCAAAAACGCCATTTTGTTGATTACTGAGCAGTTCAAGAATCACTTAAAAATCCAAAGGGGGGAAATTGTTTTCGTTTGGTGGGATGACACATGTAGATCCATGGGATTAAGATGCACCGTTTTTTCTATGCATCTGTTCACAACACAATCCTGTAGTTTGTTCCACGTAAACAACACTCGTAGGGCGAAAACTTTCTTCTCATAACTCTTGATAATTGGACTCGAGCCGTGGACGATGGATGCCCCATCAATGCTTGTTACTTGGACATGTCTAAAGCTTTTGATCGTGTTAACCACAGCATACTGCTATAAAACTTGAAGCAGCTCGGGTGTGCGGCAGACTATTGGCCTGAATAAAGGATTACTTGACTGGTAGAGTTATAAGGGTTAGAGTTGATGGGGCACTATCCAGCCCAGTAGACGTTACAAGTGGCGTACCTCAAGGCTCAGTCTTGGGGCCAATACTCTTCCTCGTGTACGCGAACGATATACCCGAAATCTTACGCAGCAAGATCATTTTGTTTGCGGATGACATCACGGTCTGGACTAGCGTACGCAGCATAAAGATTGCCAAATTCTCCAAAAAGATCTCGAAGCACTTCATAATTGGTCCTTCCGGAACTGCCTACCATTTAACATCCAAAAATGTAAAATGTTACACGTCGGTAAATCATTCAAATTCACATAATCTCTGGGATCTCATCAAAACTTTCATGGGTTGCTGAAAACAAAGACCCGGCCATGTGGATTAGCAGTAACTTGAAGACTTCACGGCAGTGTTCTGCTGTATACCAAAAGTCCTGCCAAATCTTAGCATTGTTCAGAAAGATCTTTGATCGATTCTGCATACAGAGAATCACCCACTTGGCAACTGTTTCATCGGCAAGAAGTACGTGGTAGCAGATCGCAGAGCAACAAGTTAATTATTCCACACTCCAGA
Source organism: Atriophallophorus winterbourni (assembly GCA_013407085.1). Classification (NCBI taxonomy): domain Eukaryota; kingdom Metazoa; phylum Platyhelminthes; class Trematoda; order Plagiorchiida; family Microphallidae; genus Atriophallophorus; species Atriophallophorus winterbourni. Next base: position 107,446 of record JACCGJ010000573.1, on the reverse strand, counting down.
TCAAATTGTCGAAGGTTTTTCTTTGCTGTCAGAGTTTAATTTATGTGGAACTCCCTGCCCCCACATATCATTTGCGCAACAAGCCTGAACATGTTCACGGCTGAACTAGACAAGTATATGTTGACCAAATTCAACCTTGCACTTAAATACACATGCTGACTTTCCATATGGATATAACATTTGTGTTGTTTTTATGCATTACCTATATTTTTAATCTTTGGTTACTGTAAGGTATTGGCTTTTTGGACGATTAAAACTTTGAATTACTTTGAATTACTTTGAATAACAGTTGAATCGTGATTGAGACAAAGTCAGAGTCAATGTGTGAGTCCTTGTCTTATGCGAATTCCATAGATAAAACAATAAGCATTGCAGTGGCTGATTTGCAGGGCGAAAATACCGTAAGTTAAAATCAAATTCGCTATGTTTGGGTGACGAGGATAATCGAATAAGCTTAGACTTGCGATTCGCTCAGTATTCCTCGTACCAGACTTATCTTACCGTGGATTACATGTTGAAACTTTAATAATCTCTGATCCATTTAAGAACGATTTTGTGATTTGTAATTTACAAATACGTCCTCAATACATACGTCGTGTTCGCTTTCTTTTTGGGTTTCCTGTAAATTGAACAACACCGAATAAATTTACAATCAAGCGTTAGCTGATCATTTACAAACATAACAACAACGAACCAAAATATTCATTTGCCTACATTTCGTCACACACCACGACCAGTTTAGTGCTGTTTGCACTCATTTGGTAGGGACAGTATGATCAGGATCCGCATGCGCTTGAAACAGTTGATGAATGGTAAGCAAGTAGCCCTTGGTTGCCACTGTTGTATGACGCTGGTATGACGCATGTGATTGAACAGGTTGGTCGTACCAGCCTTCTCCAACAGTGGCATACAAGCGCTACTTGTTTACCATTCCTCAACTGTTTCAAGCGCAAGCGGATCCTGATCTTATTGTCCCAACCTGATTTGTGCAAACAGCACGAAACCGGTTGTGGCGTGTGTGTGATTGAATTGCATGTAAATGAACCTTCGTGTTTCGTTAATTTTATCATTATCAGGTGGAGGTATTTTGCATATGAAGAATAAAAATTGAACAGCGTTTATAATTCACCATGACGAAACACTAATCCGCTGATACGATTCATACAGTAGTTATTAACGCGGGAAAATATGTCTTCAAACTATGTTTATTGGAGTGATTCTTAATTTATGTATCATCATAAAGTGCTTGTTTAATTGGGTTTGTAGACAAAGGAATTTCAAAGAAAGCTTTTTCTAATTCCTAGCAGTGAATGCATTGAAGAAAAAAGTGTTTCCGAATGCGAGTTTCATTTCAGGTGTAGGCACATTATCCCAGTTTGTTTGTGCTCAAGTTTCTTGCGATTACGTATTTTCTGAGCACCGTCAATCAAATGTTATAAGAATTTAGAATTGCTGGTTGTATGGCAATCAGCATTCTGTTTTGGCTACTGGTGGATTGCTCTTACAGATGTAAATGAGGAGGATGAGGTTGATTATGTTGATAATGATGATGATGATGATGATGATGATGATGATGATGCAAAAACATTGAGATTAAAAGCATAACTGTTACGCTGTCCAATTTACTTACTTCTAATCGGTCCACTTATGTCGGTTTGTGTATGAACAGCTGAAAACATAACAGCAACAACATTTATCAAATTATAATTGCTTCCACAAGCGAATGTAAACTTGAAAGATTACGAGCTGAACTAACTTCCAATCAAAAATTGTATTGGGACCAAGCGGTTGGATCAATTCGTTGTATAGTTTAACATAAACTTGAATTTTTCCATACTTACAAAATAAACATAAATAAACGACAGCGGTATTCAAATCAAATTTATATCCATTGCAGATATAACACATGTAAATTTTAGCAACACATTAAAGCTCGTAAACTAAAGAGAAGAGGACAGTCGAACGCGGAAGTGAAAATGTCTCGCTAAATCGAATTATCTTTCAGCTATTCGAATTAGGCAATTGGTGATGATACACAGTGCTGATCACTGAGTAGTTGAGAAGTTATGTGCGGAATTTCGATTCATTTAGTATTTTAGTGGAAAGATTTGATTTACAGGAAAACCCAAAAAACAATGAAATGATGTTTTACATCAAAATTAAACAGAACAGATCATAACTGCGCGATGCACTACGCTCCGACTTAATGCTCCTGTGATAAATAATTGAAGTCTCATGACATTCTAAATGCGTGTGTGTTGCGTCATACAAACGCAGAACGATCTATAAAGGATCCAAGACATCGAGGCTAGTTAATGCAACACGCTTTACACATTTGATACAATTTTTTATTTCCAAAAGCACCACAATTTGAAACATGAATTCAAGTTCTTGAAAAATGTTTAACTGTAGTTAGCTTAACCTGTATGCTCCTCCTTAATTTACCATGTTGGTAAAATCGATTCTGCTACGTCTCCTGCGATCCTTTAAGCTTCAAGCATATTGTTTCACGACGAAGGTGAAAATCTATTCAAAATTCATGAGAACCAAATGAGTAATAAGATTTTCATTCAAATTCTGCCGTTGTATTCCAAATCAAAATGTGATTTTCATTTAATTTACTGATATGTTCTGAGTTCACGAACGAGTGAAAATGCCACCCACGAGTTCCGCTTTCGAACGTGATAGCTGACTAAGCCTCGTTCATAGCTGTGACGCGTGTTCATTTAATGGTATGACTGAACAAACGTCGGTCAATGTATGACTTTTCAGCTTCTCAAGAGAAACTTGTTAACTGCTCTCAAGCTTGAAGTGACACACATCATTTAGTTGGCATCCAAGCTAGCCACCAAGTGTTGAATGAGTTCAGGTATCTGCTTCGCAGTGATTTATATGATTTAAGTTGTATTAGTAGATATGCTATCACTAAATTTGTGCATAAGAGAGTTTTACAACCATGATAATTAGTCGTGTGTGTTTTGGCTCTTGAAACAGTGGATCAATATTACACAAGTTGCAGCTGTATGCCACTGTTGGATAAGGTTGGTACGACGGACCTGTTCAATCACATGAGTCCACACTCATGTAGACGTGGTTTGAAACAATGACCATGAACAAAAAAGCTCCATTTCATGCAGTAAATCAAGTCCTATTTGTGTTCCTACAATAAAGCGTGGTTTAATACTCGGAAATAATCGATCCAACTAACTTTTTTGAAACACAGGGAAACATACATTTATATGTGATTGTGTTGAAGCATCATCATCACAAAGCACATATGTTTTCTGTGTGTGATGAAAATGCGTGCAAATTAACCTTCGTGTTTCTGTCATTTTCATTTTTATCATGTAAAGGTTTTTCACACGATGTACAAAAATTTAACAGCGTTTATATTTTATTATAACGCTGTCCAATTTACTTACATTTTATTGGTTCCGCATTGTCGGTTTGTGTATGAACAGCTGAAAACATAACGCAAACAACACTTATCACATTCTAAATGCTTCTAAAAGTGTTTGTAAAAATGGAAGCTCAAGCGCTGAACTGACTTCCAATCAAAAATTAGTTTGCGCCAATCAATTACCTTTTAGCCCTTGCCAGGCTGAGTTCGTTTGAAACATCTTGCAAAATGCGGCTGTGGTTGTCCATCTTCCCGTGTTTTCCAGTTTGTTCTCGAATGTTCTCGAATCGTTTCGATGAAATCCTTCCGAAACCATTTCGGTGCTACCTGCTCAAGTAATGTGCCGCCAGTTGGTGGTCTGCACATCATTCGGAGCTCGTCATTTACACTCTTGATGATGCAGTTTACAACTCCACAAAATGTTCATTGAACGCCAAGTTAAATGAATAGACTAACATCACTTGACGCTGCTTTCTTACTGAGATGTTATAATTAATGGCCACATTTTCTTTCATGTATGCCATGTTCAAACGGAATTGAGTTTTTCTCGCTTTAAATTGTGTGATTGTGTGATCTCGTGTCTGGGGCAATCGCAAGTTGATTGTAAATAAACATATGGTGGTATACAGTGCGTGCGTACTAAACGTTTTGATGTACGGCAGTAAAACTTGGACCACCCACGCAAGACACGAACGGAAGCTGAATGCTTTCCATCTACGAAGCATCCGTCGAATCTTAAAATTATCGTGGATTACTAATTTTGAAGTGATTTCAAAAGCTTGTCTACAGAGCATATTCTGCCCATTACGACAGCGCCGCCTGCGGTGGCTTGTTCATGTCCATAGAATGTAAAATGGTCGTATTCCGAAAGATCTACTCTATGATGAGCTGCAATTAGGAAGTCGACCATTGGGCAGACCGCACTTGCGGTACAAAGATGTTTGCAAAAGAGATATGAAAGCTCTTGCCATTGACCCCGCGAGCTGGGAAGAACTTGCTCTTGACCGCTCACTTTGGAGGCATTGTGTAAAGCGTCATCTGCAAGCTGGGGAAGAGCGGGTACAGCTCTTGTCTACTGAACGCTGATCACACCACCGGTGTGCAACTAACGCCAATCGAATCTGTATTGCCTGCGTGAGAGACTGTTTCTCCCGAATCGCACTGTTTAGTTATTCAAAAGCTGTTGAACATGAAAAAATAGTATGATTTATATCCATGATCGACATTGACTGAAGGAGGCCAACCGCAACAACAATAACAGTGATTTGGATATTCGTAGTCTCAGAAAAAATTACTTTTAATAAATGAACAATTATGACCTGCGAAAATTGTTGTCAGATTGAACAACGTTGAGTGATTCTTGATAGTATTGGTGAGTAGCGTAATCGAGAGTGGACAAATGTTCAGTTAAATGAAGTAACCAAAGAGAATCAAGGTCTGGGTTGGGAGATAATTCAATCGGCAACAATTGCAGCAATTTGGTGGTTATATACAACATATAAAGTACATTAATATTTACTTATCCTTACATGCTGTACTTTTCACAGGATTTGATTGAACGTCTGAATGCCAAATAACCGCTGGTTAGCAGAAGTAATTCACAAAAAGTCTAATTCGTCAAAAATGGCACCAATCCATAGAGCGGTATGGTATTATCGAAATTAAGGGTTAACCGAGATAAAATTAAACCGGTGCATCTTGTTGTTCTTCACTGGTGAGTGTTCGCAGTTGAGAGTGAAAGTTCAAATCAGTTCAATTTTAATGGTCTAAAAGCATAAAGTTTTACAAAAACAACGAAATATTATTGGAACCACGAATATAACAAGCAAAAACGGGATTTAGATTCTTACGGAACAGTTGAAGAATCAGGTAAAAATCCAAAGGGCAGAAATTTTTTCCGATTGGCGGTATGACCAATCTAATTGCATGGGGTCAAGACGTATAGTTCTTTGACGTCGCCTGAGATCACGCATTTCCTCATAGCTTCAACCATATTGTTTCAAAACGCAGGTGAAAATATATTTAAAATTCATAAAAACCAAAAGAGTACTAAGATTTTCATTCAAACTCTGCCGTTGTATTCCAAATTAAAATGTGATTTTCATTTGATTTACTGAAATGTTCTGAGTTCACGAACGAGTGAAAATGCCACCCACGAGTTCCGATTTCGAACATGATAGCTGACTAAGCCTCGTTCATAGGTGTGATGCGTGTTCATATAATGGTACGACCGAACAAACGTCGGTCAATGTATGACCTTTCAGCTTCTCGAGAGAAACTTGTTAACTTCTCTCAAGCTTAAAGTGACACACATTATATATTTGGCATCCAAGCTAGCCACCAAGTGTAGAATGGGTTTAGGTATCTGCTTCGCTGTGACTAATGTGATTTAAGTTGTATTGGTAGATATGCTATCAGTACATTTGTGCATAAGAGAGTTTCACAACCATGATAATTAGTCGTGTGGGTTTTGGCTCTTGAAACAGTGGAAGAATAGTACACAAGTTGCAGCTGTATGCCACTGTTGGATAAGGTTGGTACGACGGACCTGTTCAATCACATGAGTCCACACTCATGTAGACATGGTTTGAAACAATGACCATGAACAAAAAAGCTCCATTCCATGCAGTAAATCAAGTCCTATTTGTGTTCCTACAATAAAGCGTGGTTCAATTCTCGGAAATAATCGATCCAACTAACTTTTTGAAACACAGGAAAACATACATTTATATGTGAATGTGTTAAAGCATCATCATCACAAAGCACATACGTTTTCTGTGTGTGATGATAATGCGTGCAAATGAACCTTCGTGTTTCCGTCATTTTCATTTTTATCATGTAAGAGTTTTCCACATGATGTACAAAAATTTAACAGCGTTTTTATTTTATTATAACGCTGTCCAGTTTACTTACATTTTATTGGTTCCGCATTGTCGGTTTGTGTATGAACAGCTGAAAACATAACGCAAACAACACTTATCACATTCTAAATGCTTCTAAAAAAGTTTTTAAAAATGGAAGACTAAGAGCTGAACTCACTTCCAATCAAAAATTAGTTTGTGTCAATCGGTTAAATTCTAGCCCTCGCCAGGCTGAGCTCGTTTGAAACATCTTGCAAAATGCGGCTGTGGTTGTCCATCCTCCCGTGTTTTCCAGTTTGTTCTCTCTTGAATCGTTTCGATGAAATCCTTCCGAAACCGTTTCGGTGCTTCCTGCTCAAGTAATGTGCTGACGGGTGGTGGTCTACACATCAGTCGGAACTCGTCATTTACACTCTTGATGATGCAGTTTACAGCTCCACATAATGGTCATTAAACGCCAAGACAAATGAATTGAGTAAAATCACTTGACGTTGCTTTCTTACTCAGATGTTATAAGGATTGGACACATTTTGTACTTCTTTCATGTATGCCATGTGCAAACGGAATTGAGACTTTCTCGCTTTAAATTATGTGATTTTGTGATCTCGTGTCTGGGGCAATCGCAAGTTGATTGTAAATAATTATACGGTGGTATATAGCACGTGCGTACTAAAAGTTTTAATGTACGGCAGTGAAACCTGGACTACCCACGCAAGACACGAACGGAAGCTGAATGCTTTCCATCTACAAAGCATCCGTCGAATCTTACAATTATAGTGGATGGGAAAATGGCTAATTTTGAACTGATTTCAAAAGCTTGTCTACTGAGCATGTTCACCCTACTTTGAGTGCGTTGCTTACGGGGACTTGGTCACGTCTACAGAAAGGAAAATGGTCGTATTCCGAAAGATCTACTCTATGGTGAGATGAAATCAGGAAGTCGACCACTGCGCAGACCGCACTTGCGTTACAAAGACGTTTGCAAAAGAGATGAAATTTTTCGGTATTGACCCCACGAGTTGGGAAGAACTTGCACTTGATTGCTCACATTGTGTAAAGCGTCGACTGCAAGCTGAGAAAGAGCGGATACAGCTCTAGGCTACTGAATGCAGATAACACCGTCGGTGTGCAACTAACGCCTACGTGATAGACTGTTCCTGCCGAATTGCACTGTTTAGTCATTCGAAAAGCTGTTGAACATGAAAAAATAGTGCGATTGTGATTTATATCCATGGTCGACATTGACCGAAGGAGGCCAAACGCGACAACAATAACAGTGATTTGGATAGTCCTAGTTTCAGAAAAAATTGCTATCAATAAATGAACAATCATAAATTGCAAGAATTATTGTCAGATTAAACAACGTTGAGTGATTCTTGATGAGTAGCGTAATCGAGAGTGGACAAATACTCAGTTAAATGAAGTACCCAATAAGAATCAATGTCGGGGTTTGAAGATAATTCAATCTGCAAAAATTGCAGCAATTCGGTAGTTCTGTGCAAGATATAAAGCATATTAATATTTACTGATCCTTACATGTTGTACTTTTCCCAGGATTTGTTCGAACGTCTGAATGTTAAATAACAGCAGGTTAGCAGGAGTAATTCACAAAAAGTCTAATTCGTCAAAAATGGCACCAAATCATAGAGCGGTATGGTATTATCGAAATTAAGGGTTAACCGAGATAAAATTAAACCGGTGCATCTTGTTGTTCTTCACTGGTGAGTGTTTGCAGTTGAGAGTTAAAGTTCAATTCAGTTCAATTTTAATGGTCTAAAAGCATAGAGTTTTATTCAAAAAGCCACAGAATATTATTGAAACCACGAATAATATAACAAGCAAAAACCAGATTTGGTTGCTTACTGAGCAGTTAAAGAATCAGTTAAAAATCCAAAGGGCAGAAATTGTTTCCGATTGGCGGTATGACCAATCTAATTGCATGGGATCAAGAGGTATAGTTTTCTTCGATACACGGGTAACGGTCAAAATGGAATCAATAATTCTCTTGAAAATCTGTTGATTTTGTGAGTTTACAACAGAATCGGGTAGATTGTTTTAGATAAAACAACCTCACACGGCAAAACATGTCGTCTACATTTGAGTCGTAAGTGAGGGACATTTCGATTCAATATGTGAGCTCTTGTCTTATCCTAGCCCCGTGGATTGAATACACATTGTAGGGGATGATTTCCAGGGATCAAAATATAGTAAACCAAGGTCAAATCCCATCACGACGACGACATGGATAATGGAATGAAATCAGAGTTTTGATTCGCTCATTGTATTCTTTCCGGCTGAGTCCGGCGACAAGTTTGGTTGCACGATGGTATATTCTTTACAAAATGCCAACATCTTTTTAATCCATGGCGACCATGCTTGAACTGTATATTTCATCGTGGGTCTGATGTGCGTATTTAATATGTTGGGATTGTCTATTTTTAGAACCTACCGTAATTATCTTTAGGAGTTACAATTTATGTGATGTTTTGCGGTAGACGAAGTTGCAGTGGTTCGACAACCCTATGATATTGCTTTTCAACACATCAAACACCTATTGTTCCGTGGTCCACGAGAGGCTTTGCGCGCCAAGACAATATTGGAACTCCACATATTTCCCAAGTTTCAGAATGTAAGACTTCTGAAAATTGAAGAATAAGTGATTTTATAAGGACCACGATTGGAGAAGTTCCAATCTTCCGGTTTATTTATCATCGACAACACGTTTATATCGTCCGTGAACGCAACAATCTTACACTTGATGAGTGCCAGTAGGTTATTGGCATAAAGAGCGAAGAGGATTGTCCGAGGACGGATCCCTGAGGCACTCCACTTTATACGAAAGGGTTGAAATAAATAGCGGACAGGGAGGAGGATATAAATCTGAGAAACTCTTCTCAAGCGTATTGTGTTTTTATACACAATGTAAAACAAAACGCTGTTTCCACAAAGCAGCTAAGCGATTGTGTGTTAGAACATCGTGGATATTTTTTACAAATTCTATGCGAGAGAGGTTTCAAAGTCCACAATTATCAATGCGTTCTTATTTGTTTCATTGTATAAACCAAAATTCGCCTACAATTTAAAGGTTCCTTATAATGTTACATTCATTGGATTGGTTGTAAATAAATAGTGAAGCTTCTTGATTTAAAGATTTTAATTAGCAATTTTCTTCAAAGTTTTATTCAATTTTCTTTCTTATTTATGTAGCTTAGATGTAAAACTTTACATGAAACTACACGACTATAGTTGTAAATTATTTCCTGTTATGAACGCTGAGAGTTGCATTAAGTGAAACTAGATTTAAATAGCGTTTACAATTCGGAATATAATAATAATTCAGCGCATTTTTAAGCCAATATTGGACAAGGTTGCCTCGACCAACTGTTCAATCACAAAGCCTAATCATATGCAAATGAGTTAAACCCATGGGTATAAACAAAAAATGCGCATTTTCAAGGATTTCCATCACAAAACCCACACTATAGATTTCGTGCCCTTAACACACATCAGTTAGGGAGAGTAGGATCTGGAACCACATGCCTTCAAATATTAGAAAATGGTGAATATTTCGTGTTTGTAAGCCACTTATAGGTAGGGCTGGAGAGAACAATATATTCAATGACATTTCCCATACACGCATAGGATTGAACAAAAATATTTCGCATTTCCATCACACACCACGATCGGTTATGTTCGCAAACTTCGGGTAGGGACAGTAGGACCAGTCCTTCCGAGCTTTGGGACAGTCGACTATTGAATGATGATGCTTAAACATTAAACAGTTTGGAAAAATCAGCACAGCCAATATCATTGTATCATAAGTTATCAATTTTGATTATCAAACTGGCTAACCTTGCGATCTCCGATAAGTTGCAGTCTGAAGTCGCGTATCTGAAAGTGGTATTCAAACTGTTTAGGAATGAGCATGGTGATGATTAGGTAATCTATTTGTTTTCAAAAGTGAACAGTTATTTTGGTTCAAAATCAATTGAATGTTAATTTTCATATTCCTGGTTAGTTGCTTAGTTATCAGCCAACCGAGCAACTATTCGTGGAAAAAGCCACAGAAATATGCTTACCGTGCACTAAAACTTTGATTTCGATCATTTAAAACGCAAGAAATATTGCTAGACAACTTTTTGTTCACGAGACAATGTTTTTTCATTTCAATTTCTTATTTATACGCAAAACACAATCAGTTGCCTATATGCGTACATAGAAATCAAATTTGTTATAATGAAAGTTATTTGTAAAAAGCACTCGCTCGACGTGATAGCAATAATTGAGACATGGTTTTAACCCCAAGTGAGTGATCGCGAGCTCTGTATTCTGAAAAAGACTCTGTTTCGAAGAGACCGCTTAAGAACCTGTGGTGGAGTAACTGTTCACCACGACGACCGTTTATGTATCACAGCAGTTACAGACACTGATCTTGATTTGTAAGATTGTATATGGTGCAAATGGAGGCTCGACTTAGGATGCAGTTGCATCGTTGGTGCAGTTTACTGTTCACGATTATCGTCAGATGCACACAACGAGAAACACTAGAAATCAATGCGGTACGTTGGTAAATAGTGCAATTCCCAATTACCGATTACGGGAGACTTCAATCTGACTCAACTATATAACCGAGTAGATCATCCACCCCAATAACTAGACTACAAATTTTGCGAACTCTCTTATTACATCCGCCTGTATAATCATGTTTTCGAATATAATCGAAAACAAAATTTGCAACAGACATCTATCCTAGGCCTACTCGTAACTAGGACTCATCATCACGATCCGCTGGGTCGAAGCGACCACCTCGTTCTGCTCTCTCAACGTATGTAAAACGCGAGTAGAATGGTAAAGCAAACTAAACTAAATAAAAGAGTGAATTGCATTTGTATGATGGAAACAACGGGGGCTTTCGATAATCATAATATAAATTTCATTAATCCGGACTCACATTGTAGAACCCTCATAGATTACGTCACCAACAAAAGACATTTAATTCTACCTATGTCCCGAAACATAAGAACAATGAACCTCATTTCCGAATTTGTACTCGCACTAGGAAATGGTTGACTAAGCGAAATTTGGCATGGGCTATTCGCAGGGTCACCAGAACAGAATCGACCTACGCAAACTTTCCGGAATCAATTCACAAATCTCATCCGGGATGATATACAGTATGACCAGCTTCGGCTGGCAGTAAGAATGCAACGAAATCCCAAACTGTTTTATCGATCCGATCACAACGCGACAAAGCTGAATCTCGGTGTTTTCCAATCATGACAGATAACGGACTAGCACATTCTGCCTTAGAAACCGCCAACGTTCTAGCCAAATTTTATTCACGAGTTCCCAACCCCAAGGATTCAATACAACCAACAGAATTGCAAGCACCAATTGTGCCATGGAGACTATAAGCGATATATGCATCAATTCTGAAATAGTGCAGCACCAGCTACGCAGGTTGAATATCAACAAGTCTCCGGGAGCTGACGAAAACACATCTGCAATCCTAAAGTAATGCAATATTCAATTGTGTGAACGATTGTGATTTATTTAATCACTCCTTGAGGGAGTGTGTCGTGCCAACTGACTGGTAGAGAGGAATCATTACACCCGTGTACAAAGGTGGAACTAGTTTCGACCCAGCAAATTACCACTTTGTTATATACATTACAGTGATCTCAAAGGTTATGAAGCGAATTGTGTGTGAAGGAATTGTGAGTCATCTCGAAACTCAAAATTTGTTGTCCAAAGAGCAATATGGATTTCGTAATACTCGTTCATGCTTGACTAACCTACTGGAGAAAAATTGACGACTGGACAAGGGTGGTTGTGTGTATGCGTGCTACCTGAACAAATCAAATGGCGTTTAATTGCGTGGACCATTCTATACTCCTGAGCAAGCTGCAAGGTGTTGGTATGAATACGTGCCTTCTAACCTAGATGAGACGCTACCTTCTTGATCGCAAGGCAACTGTACGTATCGATGGTGTGATTTCTAGGGACATCGAAGCCACTAGCCTTGTACAATAACGTTCGGTACTTGTTCCACAATGGTTCTCTTTTCGGATGATGCGTATACACGTTAAGCGTGGACTGTTTGCGCTTACAGAGCGATTTGTATATAATGAACAGCTGGTCAAAGCGACATAAGTTTGCTTTCAACATCAGAAGTGCAAAATGTTACAAATAGGTAAACAAAATTCCCCATTCGCCTGCAACCTTATATCGCAACAACTGGAATGGATAATAAATGAAAAGGACGTCGTCGTATGGATTAGTGGAATTCTTAAGAATAGCATGCAATGGGGAGCAGAGTAATTATGCTTCGGCGTATTTTCGGACGTTTTTCCTGTGAACCATTCTCCATTCTCATTAAAATGTTTTTTAAAACTGTGTACGCTTGGATACCATGGCTACAAAGAGACATCAATTTGCACGAGAGGATTTATCACAGAGCAACTAAATTGTTTGGATGTCTTCGCAACCTTTCATAGGTGGGAGGGACTCGTTCATCTTAGTTTGGATACACTGCCTCGCAAAAAGTTCGAGTTTTATCTAATCCTAAGTTATAAAATAATAAACTCAAAGATGCAGCTTCTGTGGTATTTATTTCGCCTCCGGTCAATCCATACCACAATATGTACACATGTCTCAGGCTTCATGTGCACATAATTAAGTATGGTCGTATTACAAACGATCTTCTCCTAGGTGATTTGGAATCATGAAAACGACCGCTCTTGCGGTACAAAGACGTTTGCAAAACAGATATGAAAGCTCTTGATATTGACCATACGAGTTATGAAGTACTTGCTATTGACCTCTCATTTTGGTGACATTGCGTAAAGTGTCATCTGCAAGTCGGAGAGTTGCACATACTACTCACGGATGCTAATCGCATATCACGTCGTCAGCGTGCAACTGACATCTTTCGACCCAGTCTACCAAGACTATGAGCGCTGTGCGAGATACACTTTCTCCAGAATCGTACTGTTTAGTGATTCTAAAGATGTCGAGGATAAAACATCATGCACTTATGATGTGAATCCATGGTCGGCATCAACCGAAGGAGGTCAACAAAAGATGGTTCCCTTCGCAATGCAACAATTTATGAATACAAAATGGTAAATCAGAATGCATTTAGTGATTTTTTTGAATTAAAACACCTTTGATTCGATCGACACTCAGCAGAAGAATTTTTTGGTGCACAAATAAGTAATCATATCGCATATTGTAGGATAAGTATATCGTTTCAATAAAAGCATGAAACCCATAGTTTCTTCAAGTCAACTATTAAAATATAAATTGGCATAAAGTCTATGTGGCCGTGATAGCTCAACGGATATTGAACTATTTTAAAGTTCGGAGTAATGCTGTGGTTTTGCGAAAACTGCTCAACACGGGTCCCCACAATAAATCGATTCCATGAATTAACAACACTGTGTCAGCTTAATGTTTGTCTAATGATTTGAAATCGTATCATCTTTAGAGCTTCAAAGTCCACGTTGTTAATACCCCAGGTGTGTTCTTAACGTTACCTTGACAAGAAGGATCATTAGTTACTGGTGATTAACCATTCTCAAGACACCAGGAAAATGCCTCGCTATCCATGGAAGTAGCTTCACACATTGAAATCCATGTCCCTAGACCAATATCTCTGAATGGGTATCGGATGTGGTTCTTGTTATATCGAACAAATAACATCAATGTATGCACTATAATAAAATTTACCGATATTATTAGCAATAATTGTGAAAGATTAGCGAGTGTCGAAAAATGGATCATAGTTCATTCTGGGCATACTACAAAATGTAGATCAAAAATTCCGTATCAGCAAGTTTCGAATTTGTGGGAATGTTATCGCTGTTCACAAATTCCGAATTGTTTTGTATTATAAGAAAGTGTTTTTCACAAAGGTTTCGGACGATTATAAATCAAGACAACACAAAATTTAATGCTGCATTATATTTAAAGCATGGGTAAAAAACTCAACGAACCAGGTGCTCCTGAAGTAAAGAGAGAGAAAATATTGATTAAAAAATTTATACGTGAGGGCCACTGGCACAGTCAACCAATTGATGATTATTGGACACATAGGATCTTTGCGAAACGATCAAATCAATAAAAATAACTGCTCACATCCAGTACACTTACACCGGTTTCTGGCTGTTTGCCATCATCCGTTGGAGACAGTAAGATTATGACTAGCCAAAACTATATCGATAAAAAGTAGTAAACAATATTATACTTGAATGTTAGCGTTCATTGCTTTGGGACAGCGGACCTTTTAAACGCTCAAATTTGTTATTCAAGTTGCTTCGTCCTGAAGCAAAATTTCATCATCGGCATTGATTTTGATATACGGTGAAATTCCCGAGGTTCTATATTAATCAGTCAGCTGATCGAATTTTCAGAGGTTCGTCGCTGAAATGCATCATTCATCAATCGATGTATGCCCCATGAATAAGAATCGATTATGAATATGAGATATGATAAACGTATATCCACCTAGTGTATAACAACCCGTTAGTCTCAACTACAAATGGCTTCGGAAAGAACTTTGTCCATGATATATTCGTTTTCATTAGGTGGGTCATTATATAAGTGTAGCAAGTACCAATCGCTAATTTGTTACACAATCATGGCACAAGCTGAAGACGTCGTTTATCTTGGTGATGAATCCTACTGAATAACGAATGTGAGTTCGGTTACGTCAGTTTAAGTGAAATTCTCATGATGAGCTGAAGGTAATCTAGATTTTAGTTGCGCGAATTTGACAGTAGTTGATCGCATTCCGTTTACAGATTGGCCATAATGACAAGAATTTGTATTTGGAATGGGTTGTGCACCATGATACAGCTAGTGGATCATGGATCCGTCAACTTTTTATTGGTCAACCAGACATCAGAGGCGCTTCACTGCGTAGATTAGTAATCCCGATTTAGCATACATTCTGAGTAATCGAGTTTGGAGATCTTAATTTAAAAATGTACTAGTATTATTGATCAACGAAAGCTCACTTATACGTTTCTGTTGACGATGGAAATGTGTGAAGTTGACCGCATGGAGGATTACACAGCTTGATGGCCTAAATTCCAGAAATAATTCACTGAATTCGATACATCATTGCTGTACGGAAACTTAATCCGTAGGTTGCTTGTTTGCGCCATTAAGTAAATCAATATCCGTTAATCGGGTTGATTACGAGAGAATGTTTTAATTTAGAACCCTACGGCGATCTCAAGATTCAAGATTCATCAATCTGTTTTCAACGAATTGACAACATCCAAACTTAAGCGCAGTTTCGTCCCGTGTGGCACTGCACCCGGATCCAAGCCTGTGATTTCATCCACCAATACATTACTGGCGTTGGTTACGTTTTACCTAACTGCTACGTTTTCGAACTCACGAAAGACACACAATTATATCCTGCATCATCGGTGGATAAATACGGAATGTGTATTTCATCGTAAACAGCAGTTGTTCTATCAGCGTATTTAAACTGAAAAACAAACTAAATGGTTTGCTGAATTACAATATATAGAGCATCTCGAAATTGGGCTTACTGACTGCATTTAACTATGCGTCGATGCAGACAGGGAGGCATATGGAAAAGATAGTTCAACTCATCCGTTTACACCAGTCTAGTTTTTTGTATTTTAGTTGCGAGCCATAGTGTCAACCAGCCATAACTGTTTCCATGTTCATCAGACATACACATCGCATCAGTCAAATCGACCATTACTTTTTGTCATGTTCGTGTGACTTGAGACACATCCTAAGCTTACAATAGGGTGATCAGTGTTAAACTAAAAATAGAGTTAGCGATGATGCGAATGCCACATAGTCATGTTCCTTGTCCTGACTATGGCAATTGAGCTGACGAAGGTTTTGTGTCAGTTGTATACCGTTACCAAAATCTGCTCTTACTGATTGCATGCAACATTCTTTGAATTTTTTGTACAATAATTCATTGATACATTGTCGCTGTTGATCAGCACACTTTCGATATCTACGGGATTAACAGGATTACATGATGAAAAAGCATATTACATGGAAATAAATTTTAATCAGCTCGAATGATAAATAGTTTCGAACTACATTGTTAATTAAAAGAATCACGGAAAAGTAAGAAAATTTGTTTTATGAAAATTTCGCAAGGTTTGGATTGGTCACGCAAATCGAACAGTTTATTTGGATATCAAGGTAAATATAACATACTCACCAACATCATAAATTATCAGTAAAAGTATGCACAGGTCACAACGCATCTCTGATTTCCGTACCAATTCCTCATGGGTAGTATTGATTAGATATATATATGAATATTCGACCAATTAATTTGAAGTTATTAAATTCAAATTTGATTGGAGTAATCAGCTTCAATTTGATTCGTCTTTGAACCAAGTGTTCAACGTACACTTTAATAGAGATCAGATAATATTGTTGGTTTATGAGCTCAAACTAGGTAATTTGCATAGGAGTAACCTGTCTCTGTGAATAATCTTCATCTGCGTAGTAAGCGATCGAGCTACTGGGATCAAGGTGTGTTGTGCGATTCAGGATATTTTACTTTGGGATGGTTGTCTTCTGAATAGGAACCAAAATCCATACGAATTCTGGCCGCCATCTGGAATAACGTATTCGACGCTAGATAATGTGTCGATAACCAAATTGACGTTCAGACAAA
This sequence comes from Atriophallophorus winterbourni, assembly GCA_013407085.1. Taxonomy (NCBI): domain Eukaryota; kingdom Metazoa; phylum Platyhelminthes; class Trematoda; order Plagiorchiida; family Microphallidae; genus Atriophallophorus; species Atriophallophorus winterbourni. Next base: position 90,495 of record JACCGJ010000573.1, on the reverse strand, counting down.
GGAAAGCCTTCTGTCATCCCTCGGTTTTTGGTTCACTTACAAAAGGTGTTTGGATTATTGGCAGTCTAGAAAACAGTTCAGTTTTTGACGCTGAACACAAACGCACCTTAAGTAATTGAAAAGTGTTCGGGTGGAAGTTTGGATATTTTCAACACAGCTTCATGTGTATTTATGTTCAATGATGGAGAAATACGCACATCACATTTTGAATTAACTTGTCAATTCCGCGTCTTAAAGTCTTATAACGTCATTTCGCTTCTTTAACTTGTATATATCACGGGGACGCTCAATATTTTCCATTCCTATATAAGGTGTTATTCGCTGAACACCGCAATCAGCTGAGCGTGAGTTCCTTCCTGTACATGAGAACTGGAAGCGGCCGGACCCTTATCTACACGATACAAATACGACTTCTCATTTTGTGAAACATGTTGCAACAGAAGCGAAACGTCACCAATAAACTGCTATGACCGATACGTTACAAGCTTTCTTTTTCATGTTTAAGATTTTCCGATCGGACACTTACATTTTTCATTACATTTCGCCTATAATTTGTTTTCTCACTTGGAACAATGCCTATTTAAGTAACTTCAGAAGTAGTTCGATAACTGCTTGGCAAAAAGTAATTCAACCTGATTACATGGGATAAAGGTATGACATCAGACAGAAATAATAATTAAAATATATCGTCGGCAATTCAGCTTCATTCGGCGTATAATCGAGCTAATCGCCTTTTGTGGATAACGCACAGGATATGACAGTTAGTTCTGCAAAAAATATGCTTCAAATTTTTGACCTTGGAACAGTTAAACAGTTTTGTTGCACTCATTTAAAAAAAAGAAAAGTTTTCGATGATAATCTTGGCGCGAGAATTAAATTTCCAATCAACACGAGTGCCTAACTGTACTGTGAGAATAACGTTATTGGATTATATAATATTTTGTATTTAATATCATAACTCTGAATTCTTACAAATTAAAAAGGTGATGATTATCACCGTTGAATTGGACTCTCGTAAGAAATTACCTAAAAAACTATCACGGGTTTGAGTACTTGGTATTACATTCTATTCACATGTAGGATATCCAGTTTGAGCCTATACGAGTTCAATTGGTATGCACATTCAATGGTTTGTAGTATACGTGTACTAATCACAGTTTCTAAAGTCTGGTGTCGGAAAGGTTACGAAAATTTGTTGGAACATGTTCCAAAAGCAATAAGTCGTATTTTGTATCGTGTAAATTGAGGTCAGCCCGCTTTTGATTCTCCTATACGGGAAGGAAGTCGCGCTCAGCTGTTTGCAGTGTTCAGCGCATAACACCTTATGTAGGAGTGGAAAATATTGAGCATTTCCGTGATATATACAAGTTAAAGAAACGAAATGACGTTATAAGACTTCAAGACGAGGAATTAACATGTTAGTTCAAAATGTGATGTGCGTATTTCTCCATCATTCAGCACAAATACACATGAAGCTGTGTTGAAGATATTCAAACTTTTATCTGAGCACTGCTCAATTACTTGGGGCGCGTTTGTGTTCAGCGTCAAAAACTGAACTGTTTTCCAGGCTGCCAATAATCCAAACACCTTTTGTAAGTGAACCACAAACCGAGTAATGCCAGAAAGAGTTCCTTTTTCTGATCGTCAATTTGGTTGTCAAACCACCTCGATGACATATTAATTTTTAATTTTTAATCATGCTAAGCATGTCTCGGTGATGAGAAGATGGTAAATTCTTATCAGATTATTTATTGTCGAAGTTCCTTAAGGTGGTTGGCTCTGGGAATTTAAGGATTGTTCCGCATTTTCTTACATTGATTTATTACCGGAAGCCCAGAGTCTATGACCTAGGAAATCGACTGCTGCCTGCCAAAACTGCACTTGATCGCGTTGACCGTAACCCCAGGACTGGACAAACGATTAAACATTGCAGCAAGGTGACGATAATGGTCTTATTTGGAGGTGCTAGCGATCAATACATCATCGATGTAAAAGTACGCAAAATCGAGGCCTAGACAAACCTGGTCCATAATCCGCTGGATTGTTTGAGCTGCATTACTTAGAACGAATGGCATACGCAAAAACTGGTGAAGGCCAGGCGGCGTAGCAACGGCATTTTCTATTATATCCATTTAGCTACTAGAAATTGCTTTTTCGTCTTGATTGTTCTACCTTGCTGAAAATAGTTTATTTTTGAATATTAGCCGTCAGGTCATGAATATGCGGAATAGGGTATCTATCGAGTACAGTTGCCTTGTTCAGCCTGCGGTAATCATCACAAGGGCGCCTATCGTTTAGGGTCGTTTTCGGGGCAATATGTAGAGGAGAGGACCAAAGTCTACTAGATGGCCGTATAATACCTAGTTCCAGCATGTGCAACTTCTTTGCGGGTAATGGCCTCGGTCTTTTGTAAACCGGAGGACCACTAATGGCGATGTTGTGTTCTCCTGGTGCAGTAACTGCCGGAAATTTAGTCGATTATGATAAAAATAAGGTAGAATATTTCGCAAACAACGTGGCATAGCTGCATTCTACTTATCCAAACTTTAGCACTGGATACATCCTTGCATTTATTCACGGGGTACCAAGATCTTTAGGACAAACAGTCACATCTATCAGATGCGAGCGGCGAGAATCTAGAAAGAGGTCGAAAGAGTGGAAAATTCCACTCCTAGGATCGCAAATGAAACCGCAGCGATTGTGAAAATACAGCAAAATTCACGACGTTGACCTAAATCAGGGGATAAGAATCGTTGACTGTAGGTTGTTAAAATCGATCCGTTAGCTGTCCTTAAATGTTCGCTCATTGGGTTGGACGTTGCGCAGGTGACTACCGGCAGTACACATACTTCAGCCCCTAAGTGTACCAGAAAACGTAAATCTGTGGACGTAACCTAGATAAAGAAAAGACGATTTATTCTCTTCGGGCCGACGAGAGTAGTCGTCGTTGAGTGTCGGACCCAGTTTCGATCTGGCGATAAGCGATAAGAACACTGCGCAGCATCGCAGTGTTTCCGATGGATCCAGCAAACGGGAGACCGAGTGTAACTACTCGAGCGTATTCGGTATGAAATGCGTAATCGTGACTTTCTGTTGATCGTAAATTTTCGAACCTCATTGCGTAAAGCTGCAGCCTCAGCCAGTAGATCCGTATTGATGAAGTCCGCTGGATTACTTGGTGTGTGTGATGCTCCTGCGGTTACTGTGGAAATATGGGCTTCTGGATAGGAACGAATAGATTCAACAATAGTGTCCGCCATCTCTGTTTGTTCAGATAACGAAGTGCCTTTGCAGCAACCAATGTGTCTTGCACGCACTCAGTTAAACGATGGGGCTGTAGTTCTTTAGTAATTACTCGTATATGTGCGATGACCCTAACAGGCGGCGCATTTCCATTAGTATGGTAGATGGATTTTTGTTGGCAATTTTTTTCTTTTCTTTCAATTCATTATCAAGCAGCAAGTTGAGCTTAGGTCTGTAATGCGTTTTCACGAATACAATCAATATATCTTGCGTAGCAGAATGAGTTTCTTGCATATTTCTATGTCCCGCACTAAAGTTCGACGTAACATCTTCCTAATTAGGTATGCACAGCTTTAGGATTCACTGTTTCTTCATTTTCTTATGTGCACATCTAGAGAAAAATTCAAATCGCTTGTATGGTCACTTGCTGTAATTCACTGAGTGAAATTCTTAAGGTAAATTTTTCATTAGATAATTTATAATGGTTTCTAAGTTCACTCCAAGTTTTCTCATATAAGTATGTCATGAGTTCCGGTATTATCCCCCGGTTGCCTCTGACTAAAAGTGTCAGGTTGCCAGGCTTCAGACATCCTTCTACATCACTTTTTCACAACGTTGCATCCGACGACAATTACTACACACTAAAATGTATTTAACGGCCTGTAGATCTGTATGACGCCCATAAGTGTCTTATTTTCATCCTACCGTGCGAACTAATAAAATTTACCAACTGATGGACTATTTTTTTGAAGACCTCTTAGCATGCTGGTTAACAGAATATCTTTCATTGTATTCCAGTGTCTTGGAATACCGAAACATCACTGAAACTGGCTTGAAATCTATCCGCCTGAGCTTTGTTCCGTATGCGAATGACCCTCATATAAATAATGAAAATCCAGCTGGTGAACAACTTTTAGTTCTATTCATCAATAATTCTTCAATATTCGTGGATCATACAACGGGCCACCCCCCCATTCCATTTATACCTCACCCTTTCTCATCCACCACAATTTTTCAACTTGTTCTAATTTCAAAGTATTTATGTTCTTTTTTCAGTTTTCTCAACCAACCATGCGCTAAAAGGTCAACTTATGCATATATAAATTATTTTTTTATTTTTTTATGACAATGCCATTACTATTTGCACCAACGTCTCTGTAATTACCTTCTATTTCTGCACTTTATTTTTCTGTATAATTGCCATTCGTCAATCTTGATAATATCTTAAAGAAACTTTATTGTTATGTGACATTAAGATTTTTCCGTACAAACTGTAATTTTACTTCCATTATTAAACGAAAAAATTGTTTAACAATTCTGCTCGCGTCGGTCATTTGTGTTATCCTATTTTACGTTGTCTCACAGATTTTGATAAACCGATCATGTATTGCATGCCTTGGTTGACCAACAACATTTTATTATTATTATTATTATTATTATTATTATTATTATTATTATTATTATTATTATTATTATTATTATTATTATTATTATTATTATTATTATTATTATTATTATTATTATTATTATTATTATTATTATTATTATTATTATTATTATTATTATTATTAATATTATTATTATTATTATTATTATTATTATTATTATTATTATTTTATTAATATTAATATTTATTATTATTATTATTATTATTATTATTATTATTATCATCATTATTATTATTATTATTATTATTATTATTATTATTATTATTATTATTATTGTTGTTATTGTTATTATTATTATTATTATTATTATTATTCGATTATCTTATCCAATATTATCATTATTATATTATTATTATCTTTTATTATGATATTGTATTATCTTTAGTATTAGTATTATTATGAATATTATTTTCATTATATTAATATTATTATTATTATTATTATTAATATTATTATTATAAAAGTAATGTGTTGCTCACATCCCCATCCCGTACACACCACTACCGGTTTCAGGCTGTTTGACATCGGCAGGTGGAGACAGTAAGATCAGGTTCAGTGAGCCTCAGAGTGGTACATTTCTGGAGTCGGCTTCCAAAAGATCTTATATTCTGGAGCTCTGATGCAAATTTTAAGAATGGTTCGGACCGCATCTGGGGTAAGCTATTTCCTAAAAACACCCCCTTGCTCTGCAAGATTAGAAAATACACCATTTTTACCGTTATCTTGTAAATTAAGTAAAAGCTGGAGTTTTGTTTCTGATAGGCATAAATCTTCTTTAGCCGACCTCTCACCATACTGGGGAAGAAAAATTGCTTTTCATTTTTCAGCATCATTCATCACAATGTGCTTCTTAAATACAACCCAGATAATTTTTTAGCATCGCGATCGTCGAGGATATCCAACAGAGAACCAAAGGTTTTAGGCAGTGATGGTTGCTTATCTGCAGCTTATATATATATATATATATATATATAGAGATATAAGTATATATAGATATGAGAGAGATAATAGAGTAGATATATATACTTGAACTTGCCCAGGTTGCTTGCACGTGAGTACTTTTCCAGCAATCGTGTGGTCAATTTCTGGAACAAGCTCCCAGATCGTATAGTAAAACTCTCAAATATGTTGAGCTTCAAAAGGGAATTAGACGCTAAATGGCCTACCATATTTCCGCACATTTTCAAATAAATAAAAAACTTAAAAACAAAAAACTTATTGTTTCATATTTATATCATATCTGTCTGGGCCTACGCAACCTGATAGCATCTTAGCCTACATGCAGTTTATGACTGCGTTTTACTTTGACTCCACTAGGCTAGTGATTTCATAAATCATACATTGTTCACGAAGTGTATTGTGTTGCTTTCTGAAGAGATGATCTCTTACCGTGTGGGTGAAGAGAAACCCTACCTTACTTCACATGTATCCGGAAACAAGGAAGTGTAAAACGTACGAAATTTATACTCAATATCGAAGTGCCGGGTGCTGAACCGCATACCTTCGAAGGAAATCTGGTCGCGTGATTGACTTTAATCATCCTTCAGTCCTGTTTAATGAGGCTGAGGTGCATGACGCACTTATCCATGTTTGCGTTAACAAATCTCAGTGACTGGATGTCATCCACTCAATTATGCTTAAAACTTGCCTCAAAACTAACCAAACCATTTTGTCAGCTCTTCAATTCATGCCTGCAACTGGGAGTGATTTCCAGTAAGTAGAGGGGAGCCATAGTCGTTGTGAATGACGATATCCAAATAGCTCGAAATTGCATTCTATAATCTTTTCCAACCCGATTAGAGTTACGCCCAAGAATTGTCCGTACGTTGCTGAACCAATTTTCTATAACTAGCGGTATTGAGCATATATACACAAATGCAAAATATCACCTCTACACTGAGAATCCGGGACTAGTTTCAATAACAATTACAAGCTTCAATAAGCAGAAAATATGGCGCAGGTGGAATCAAGTAAAATGCGAGCCAACAAATGGCGGGAAAGAAAAAAAAACAAAAATAAGAAGGGTGTAAAAAGATGAAGACAATTTCTGGTACAATATTTAAGAACATCAGAAATGAATGTGTACAATTTGATGGGAGCACAAAATAGGGAGTCCAGATAGGCCAAATAATGAACTTAACTTTCCTTCAGTTATCTAGCGATTTCAATAGAAATGGAAATTGGGATAGAATTTGTGAGTATCTAAATGAGATACAAGACAATCACGCTCCGCTGCAGTGCGTGAGAAGTCATCAAAGACCGCCCTGATGGACTCCTGTAGTCCGTAGGTCTACTCGTAAACGATATCTTCTATGGCGGATATATATATATTTCCTTCTCCCCTTTCCTTCTTACTTCTGGATTTCGGGCCCGCTGCAAAACCGTTCAGTATGCTTGTGTTGAATTACAGCGTTTGCTCAAACAGAATTTTGAGTTATCTATAGCTAGGGATGCTGAATCTAATCCAAAAAGGATTTATAGCTACGCACAGTTAAAAGACAAAACCAGAGAAAGCATAGAAGATTTGAAACTGGAAGACCGAAAATAGCTGATACAGACCTATTTAATGCGACTGCCCTCTCAGGGATTTTCAGTAGAGTTCAACGACTGGACAATTCTTTAAATGCACCGTCGTGTCTGCTTAACCTGACACCTGATGTCCATGTATTAGATGAGTTGTCCTTCAATGGAGCTGAAGTCTATGACGCACTTATCCATGTTCGCGGGAACAGATCTGAGGTATCGGAAGATATCCATTCAATTATGCTTGAAATTCTTGCCTCACTACTTCCCGAACCGTTTTCAAAGCTCTGCAATTCATGCCTGCAGCTGGTATTGGTTCCTAGTAAGTGAAAGGAAGCAAAATCGTGCCAATACTCAAGGGTGGTTGAAGGTCAAATTTTGGGAACTATAAACTTGTCAGCCTGATTAGCATCGTCTCAAAAGTAGTAGAACACCTATTACGTGAAAACATCTGTCAACAGCTTAGTGGGCATTTTCTACTGAAAGCAACTCAATATGGATTTCTTAAGGGTAGATTCTGCCTGACTAACCTCTATAGTTTTCTCGATACTGCAACTAAAATGCTGGACCAATGAAGGTCAGAAGAAGCCCTCTACTTAGATTTTAAAAACACAGTTGATATCGTGAGTCACCGCCTTCTAGATATGAGGCTAGCAGCAAAAGGCATAATAGGTATTCTACTTGCTTGGATAAATGCATTCCTTACAGGTAGGACATTGGATCAAATGATTAAGAATCCCTGAGGGGGGTATCAACCGGTTATACCAGTGGGACCTGCCACTTATCCTTAATGAGTGCAAACTCTTATCATCACTGGTTATTAGGATTTTGGTCTAAGTGTCGAGGAATTCCCTCAGTGTTAACGCCACTAAGTATGCTAAGGATTTGGGTGTACTAGTTGGGGCTGACTTTAAATGAAAGGACTAACGTGCGGCTGAAGCTCAGCGTGCACGCGAGGTACGTTTTCGGCTGAAATCAGTTCTATCGAGCAGAAAACTCGATGTAGTCTGCTAATTTACAGGGCATTAGGTTAGCCGCATCTCGAATATTGTGTTTAGGCATTGTTTTATCACTACAAAATGGACATCCTTAGACTTGGAAGCGTACAGCGCACGCCTGAGGTCTTGGCGTGCCAATGAATTACTTCTTGACCTTACGTCCCTAGCCGCCCCCCGGGGCAATTCACTCAAAATTGCTAAGACATAATGTCGGCTAGACTGAAAAAACTCTTTTTCGGCCTTAGGGTGGTAAACGTCTGAAAGATTCTTCCAGAAGAACTTATATCCGCAGTTCCGTCTCGAGTTTTAAGCAGGGTTTGGAACGTAACTGCTGTAAGTTTTTTCCCGAATAAACTCCGTAATTTCTATACAAGCTAAGGTAGTTCTCGTTTTTGCGTTATTCCGTAAAGCAAGTAAATGCTAGAGTTTTTCACACACTATTGTAATTCAGCTGACCACTCACCCTGATGGTAAGAAGAAACAGCTTTTTCTTTTTTAAGCATCAGTTATAACGCAAAGCTCTCAAAATACCATCCGGGTAATCTCTTAACAACGTGATAGTAGAAGATTCAAAACAAAGAAAAAAGAAAAAAAACCTTTTGGCAGTGATGGATGCTTCTCTGCAGCTTTCCACTGAAAGAAATCCTTGATGCTCGATTGGCTCGTTAGCCGCATACTGTCCTGTGAAAACTGTACTATCCCACTTTCTGATAACTTGCATTTGGTACCTTTCCAGGATAGAAACTGTATACATTCTAATTATTTCTCTAAAACAACTTGAGCAACTATAAACTTTGTCTAACGTGCATCGGTGATGAAACACAATTACGTTGGATGGATTATTGTTTTATGCAAAATGATGAACGAGAGGTCATTCGAATAAAGCTATCTTACGATATTCATTTATATTCATTTGCAAGTAGAAATGATAGAAAAATATGGTTGAGTTTGATAGTACTGTCCTAACCTGATAAGTTCGACATCACGAAAGACGCCTTGACGTGTGTGTGATGAAAATGCACGCAAATACGGATTTTTTGTGGTTTTGTTGTCTTGAAAATATATACACATTTCAATCCAACCACCGCAAATGATTCCCTCTGAATTACTGTGCTGCTGAGCCTTTTCGCAACTGTCCAAACTACACATTAGGACATTTATTCAAATATTGTGTTTCAAGATTTAAGATTCAAGGATTTATGGTTAAAAAAGTTAATACTTTACAACACCACAGGATTATGGTATGAATAAAACATGAACATAACAATAGTATAAAAGCAGTAGAAAATATGAAATGTAAGACTCACGAATGATGTTCGTTTGCAAGTGCAAGTCCAATTTTGCTTTAACAATCGCCAAGCAAGGAGAGTCCACCATATGTTGGGGTAGGGAATTCCAAAGAAATATATCTCGTACGGCGAAAAAATGTCGCCGACAATCAATACGGGAACTGAGAACGTAAAGGGATAAGGTATGTCCGCGTGTTAATTTTTCATCACACACATCAAGCAAGTGTTTTAGTGGATGTCATTCGGTAGACACAATTCATAGGTCAGAATAATATCGCGTCGTATTCTCCTTTGGGTAAAGTCACATAGACCCAGATGTCGCAGTTTTTTGGTATACGGAACATTGCGAATACCCATGACTAACTTTCTTGCTCTATGATAGATTTTATCGAAGAGAGCAATATGTTTTCGCAGCCAAGGAGCCAAAACCTCTACCGCATCCTCATCATAGGGCGAAGTTAGACATTCATTATGCTTGGTAACGTTACCTGGGAGAATCTTCCAGATATTCTTTGAACGATACGTAATAATCTGTTTGCCCGTTGATATATATTCTGGCAGTGCACTGTGCTCTTCAGGTTACCGCTAATCCACACTCCAAGATCTTTTTCTAACGAGCTCCATGTTAGGTTTTCAGGTCGCAATCGATATGTCCAAGGAACATTCTTGTGACCTACACACATCCACTCAGCGATCATAAAAGTAAAGATTTTTTTCAATTTTTTTACGTACATCCTATTCTATTCTACAGCAATTTTCTTTTTTGACCATAAATCTTGAATCTTGAATCTTGACGCTACAAACATGCTATTCCCGTATTGAGCTTTGTCGATATTTTTATTCTGTACGTGACAGTTTTATTTTTTTAATTATTTTATTTTAATTTTTTAATTATTTTATTTCAATGCACCCACTAAAACAGATGTTACCTCCTAAGCGTCGAAAATTCTACTAAAATTCTGAGTAAATTTGTTGCAATAGACTGTTTTCGTATACTAACTCATACTGTGTATTCAACTCGACTGAATAGGAAATTTTTTGTTAATATGTAATTTTTACCACTAACGAATACTTCACTGGCTACGATAATCAAGAAGCTAAGTGATCCATGAACCCTGAATATTTAGTCGTGCATAATTAAATAATCTACGTATATCGTGCCTTCTCTTTAAAAGTCACTGATTACATTACTCACCTATCGGTGTATAGATTTTTCAGCAGTCTAGATTACTCTTATACCAAAGAAAAAATTTCTAGTTAACCGAAGTAATGTGTTGCTCACATCACCAGCATTTAATTAGCTGATTTTAGAGAAAAGGTGTTGCTAAATGTTTCGTTATCTCACTGAAGAAATGATGCACACTTTATTCACAACACAAGGAAAATCAGTCGTGTAAAAGCTGCGCTGAACTGAAATTGAACTGAAATATATTATTGCTACGGCATGATAAGTATTCTATTTTCGAGGTAAATGAAAAAAGTCTTGCGTTTCTTGCATTGATTATCCGTAGATGCGCCATGTACAGCAAGGAAACTAGATCCCGGTTCTGTGGCAAAAACGGAGGTTGCCACTCTGAAATTCAGCGTACGTATCGTTGATACAAAATTGATTTGTCGAATATCCATTCGATTAGAGATGGTTTGGTCATGTTTGCAGGATGGATCCCAGTTCGTATACGAAGGTAGCCATTCACTGGCTTCCGCAAGGTAAACGAAAAAGGGTACGGCCCAGGGAAACCTGTCGCCGAACGTTGGAACGTGAACTACATGCACAAGGATTCCCGTTGCAGACGGCAACGGATGCAGAGGCAGACCGGAACTACTCTCGTGGGTTTGTCTTCGCCTCATGTGCCACCCGGCACGGAGAGGACTGAGCTGATATTGGATTGCCTATAATGTCCAGTGAAACGCCGTTGAATGTTTTTCTACACTCAAAATGTTCACATCGATCGAACCACCTGTGTTGTTGTGCACGACCCAGTGCGGACACTGAACAAAATGGGTTAACGTAGTAACTTTGATACATGATAGTTCTTCAAACCCAGCCCATCCAAACCCAGTAATCATTGTAGGTTTTATCAACATTGACGCATCGCGTTATAGTTCATTTACAAATGATTCAAAGAACTTCGCCGAACAATTAAATCAGCTAAATCATGCTGTGTTCCCAACAGCTATGAATTCTCATGATCTAGAAAAATTAACTCAGCTCTCTGTTTCATCGAAGTCTGGAAATATCTGTATTCTTCGTTCATTTACTCATGTATGTAAAAAAATGCTATGGCACGCGCTGCCAGGGTTAATTCAATTTTGTTTGCAATCGCAAATGTAAATAACCTGATTATATTCAGGATAGTCCTCTGCAGACTGCTACATTGTGTAAGGTTTTCTGAGACGTTTTGTTTTTCCATTAAACTTATGAAATAATTTGCTATCAATGTGGGGACCTGCTTTATGAAGGGCGAGTTTCGGTAACGTTCGTGAGATTAGACAAAAACGCATACCACATTATATTTAAAGTTGTGTCAGGATACGCGGACCGATCTAACGAACTTGCATTCGAATTAATTTTGTCCTATATTATTTTTGAACATTTAGTCGTGAGTTAATACCTTGTAGGCCAAACCTACGAGTGTCTACTTGAGAAGCATGGAGATTTCATTACAGCATTCACAGTAGAACTTTCTCTTACTGGCGAAGGAAAGACTTATAAATCAAACAGCGCTGATTTAAAAAGAATTCATGTAGCCGCAACGATATATTGCATCAATCCGCATTCTAGCTGCATTGCAACGTGAAATCCACTTCGTATGACCGATCAACCATTATATTTTGTATCAGACTTTACTGAACAATCACCGGATGAAAATGTCAAGGTCGTTCAATCTAGGCACGCCAAACCTCGCACTGTTTTGGAACTATTGATCGTTTTTGAATTTGAATCAATATAGTAGCTTGGCTTCATTAGCTTAGTAGCTTGGCTCAGTAGCTTGACTTCATTTCGGTCATCTAATTGGCTAATTGTACATATATATACAAATGAGCTGTAAATAAAAAGGAAACATTCTGTCAGTCGTCTTCTAAAACTTTCGTGAGTGTTGGGTCAGCCGGAACTCGCTCCAAAAACACAACAGACTTGGCGACGGTAACACGGCTATCAGCTTCGAGCAAATGCAAGCATCAATTCAGCAACAGCAACCGCAGTTCGATAAATCACAGAAGCAGCTCATTGAACGTTTTTGGCAGAAGCTGAATATCAAAGATGAACCCAAAGAACAGACACAGCAGCAATCAATTGACTCAATCGCAGCATCCATCACAGAGTTCCATTTTGATGCAGTATCGGGAACAACATTCAATGCTTATTTTCAGAAATACGAAGACATTTTCCGAGTTTAACTAGCAGGTCAATGTGATGCATGGCTTGTTCGCCTATTGTTGAGAAAACTTGGCCCTGTTGAGCACGAACGTTACACTAACTATATTCTTCCAAAATGTGATCGAGAGTTCACCTTCGACGAAACCATTGCAACACTCACGACAATCTTTGGAGAACAATCATCCTTATTCAGCATTCGTTACAACTGTCTCAAACTGATGAAAAAGGAAACAGACGACTACACTACGCATGCTGCTATCATCAATCGAGAGTGTGAAAGATTCAAGCTCGGTTCGATGACACCAAATCAGTTCAAACGCTTAATCTTCGTTTGCAGTCTTCAATCACCAGCCGACGCAAACTGGAGCACGAGACAGAAATGACCCTTCAAGACATAGCAGCCTAATGTCACAGAATGGTGAACCTCAAGCATGATACCAAGGTGATTGAAAGCGCCGGACAGAAAATAGAGCCTCAAGAGAACAGGAACACAGCAGCACACAGTAGTTCACAAAGTCCTCCCAAAAAGTCATTAAAACCCAAAAGTGCCTGTTGGAATTGCGGTGAATGGCACCATTCGATAGATTGTCCGTTCAGAACTTATAAGTGCCGCCGGTGCAAGCGCATTGGTCATAAAAAGTCACATTGCAGAACAAAATATCGAACCGATGCAAAGCGTCTTCATAATCCTAAATCGAATGGGAACCGGAGCAGAATCAATGCTGTCATTGTAACCTTTGAAGCAGATTTGGCAAGCAAATGTAAATATGTCGCAGTGAGCATTCAAGGCAAGACCGTTTCATTGCAAATCGACACAGCCTCAGACGTCACATTGATTTCCCGCTCAAGGTGGAAGCAGATGGACTACCCAACTGTCTAACCCAAGAAAATGAATGTGCGAAATGCCTCTGGTGAACCACTGCGGGTTAACGGACAACTTACTTTTAAGATTGAATTCAATGGTGAGCAAGCAACTGATTTAGTTTACTTGACACCTCATGAAAAACTTGATTTGCTTGGAATGGATTGGATAGAACGGCTGAATTTACTTAGCGTGCCTTTGAAAGATCTGTGTTCAACAAAACCTGCAACTGTGTGCGAGACAAATTCTTTATCAAGATCATGTCGACAGTGGATACGCAAACATGGTTACGATATCCGGAACGAATCGCATTAAGTTGACCCGGCGAGTTAGGAAGAACTTGCTCTTGACCGCTCACATTTGAATCACTGTGTAAAGCGTCGTCTGTATGCTGGGGAGGAGCAGATACAGCTCTTGGCGGCTGAACGCAGATCACGCCGCCGACGTGCAACTGACGCAATACAACCGAGTTCTGACTTGCTCCTTAGCAAAATGAGCAGACCGCTTGAAGTCTTCTACCGAAATTAAATGAGCGCCATTGCGTTGAAAAACGTGTGGCTCATAAGCCAAAATGATTTTGGGGAGTGCCCACTCATTCCAGAGGTTGATCCAAATATTGTTTATAAATCGCATTATGCTTCGATAGTCAGGTAGACGTTTACCTCACATTTTCCTCGTCTTGGTTGAATAATATTTTATTAATCGATTTCAAAAATTACCTCATAATATGACATGGTGATTTTCTTTGAATATTTTCTAATTGATATATAGCAATATGCTAAACATTATTTTAGAGCTGACTTTTAAATATTTCTTAATGAAGCCTACTAATATAGCACAATTTTACTGGCAATTCCGAGCCTTGCGATGATATCAATTTCCAGGTTCTTCGGATATTTTTTTTTCAAAAAAGAGAATGATTGAAGTTCGTGCAACTTGTTGAGAATATTGTTTTGACGTTATTGACTACAAGGTCATAAATTGCTCACAAGGGTCCACTATGGACACACTGGAATGGCGATTGGCTTTTATTTGAGTCCAGTAATAAAGCATATCCTCTTGCGAAGGTAAGAATCTAAATTCCAAACATCACTATTGTACACATTAGCTTCACCACAATACTTGTCGTCCGCCGTCTGAACGATCGCGTAGTAATATTTATGAACAATTTATCCAAAATGGCAAATTTCTATTTTTGTTGTGTAGAAAGGCCAGATTATTTAAATTATTGAATTTGAAAATCGGGGTTTCCTTTCTGCACACGTAAGGTTTGGAATTCGATGAAGAAGCATAGCTATCAGATTTTTTATTCTGTATGAAAACATCAAGTTATGTCAAAATGATGAGCTGTACAAAATTATGACCGAAATTTAATGTTCACTTTACTAGGACTATAGAGATAAATCCTCATATGAAAATTGCTATCAGATTCCATGAACTTGTCGAGTTTGTACAAACCTATTTTTACTTAACAATTTTTCCGGTAAAAATCTATTGTACAGTTTTTGATATCTTCAGTTCAATTTGTTCTGACAATATCGGTTCGTTCAGACGATCGATAGTACTATTGATTTTTCGATTTCCCGTTAACATTATTACTCACATTTCATCGATTCTTTGTTCGATAACTTAGTGAACATAATTCATCTGTCGAATACGATTTTGTACATATTCAACTCATCACTTAACACAATATACTTCTGTTGTGTGCGTTACCCGCGTTCTCGGTCGATCTGGGCATTGGGAATTCCGCCTCGGGAACATAACATTTCGAGTAGAAATATTGAAGTCAATACAAGAACAAGGAATATCCAAAGGAGGATTGCGGATTATATGTACGTGGATCGAAAGAACTGTTAGTGAGTCAGATCGCTTATTTTGGTATTGCGAGTTTTGTATACTAACTTGACTGGTCCACTACATATTTTTGGTGAGCCCGACTACAACATAATTGGTAAGCCTTGACAAACTGCAATTTTTTGCATTTACGATATCTTCGTATTTGTCAATTTTTGGCTTATTTTTTGGAATACTCACTTAACATCCCCCCATGAGCGAGTCCTCTATTAATAAAGATCTTACAATCACAGCGTATTACGTGCACAAAACCAGCTTTCGTGTGGTTAAACCGCCAACTCCATCAAGCTTCATTACTCCGCAATCACAACCGCCTACCTCTCCCCATGTTCATCCCAATCCTTCCGGCTTTCTGACCCTGGTAGACATGCGCATTGGCCCAAACGGCTTGCTGACTACGTGGCCATATGAACATTTCGAGCGTATGTTATCCTTACTTCAAGCATAACTAACGCTCTGGTGGGGGAGTATTGTAGCGAACTGCATTCATTTTGTATCTTAGTTTTTTGGACATTAAATTTTTGGCCTTGTATGATTATTCCTTTTTCGGCCATGTACACTTCATTTGTATCAATGTTTGTACAATACACTTTTTGGCGTTTAATACAATTTGGAACACAGACTTTGTCTTCTTCCGCGATTGCAGAGTTTGCGTGGATCGCCGCGTGCCGGAACTGTGATTAACGGATCCTCCAACATTTTAGCACTTTCTGCACCTTGGATTCCATCATGTCTTGGACTTTTCCTGTGTGGATTATTTTGCTATCGTTGGGCTTCTCTGGATCTTTATTTGGACATTTGCTCCTTTGGACTTTAAGTGATTTCTTTCCATTTTTGCCATTTTGTGTGTAGTGCTAGGCTTATATTTTGGTCCACTACATAATTGGTGAGCCCGACGTGATTCGACGCCAAATACGCATTTATCGGGGTTTACGACTATGCCGTACTTCGACATTTGTGAAAAGACGCGATGTAAATGTTCATCGTGTTCAGTGGGCGATTTACTAGCGATGAGTACGTCATCGATGTAAACGGAGACGAAATCGAAACCTAAAAAAACTTGATCCATGAACCGTTGAAATGTCTGTGCTGCGTTGCGCAGACCGAAAGGCATTCGAACGAATTCGAAAAGTCCGAATGGTGTGGTTATGGCTGTTTTGGGCACGTCTTCTGGTTCCACTTGTATCTGGTTGTAGGGACGTACCAAGTCAAGCTTGGAAAAGATGGTCTTTCCTTCAAGTGTCAAGGCAAAGTCGTGGATGTGTGGTATTGGATACCTATCTGGAACAGTTGTTTTGTTCAGTGCTCTATAATCACCACAAGGGCGCCATGCACCATGTTGCTTCTTTTCGACCATGTGGAGAGGTGAGGCCCATGATGATTTTGATGGACGTATGATGCCCAATTCCATCATATGCTCGAACTCTCGTTTAGCAATGGCCAATTTGTCTGGTGCTAACCGTCTTGGTCGAGTGAAGACTGGGGGACCGCATGTTTCGACATGGTGTCTAACGTCGTGTTTAATCGCATTATTCGGTGAGTTTGGGCGGAAAACTTCTGGGAACTCAGACAATAAGCTGCTATATTGTTCTGGAATATTCGGTGGTAATACGCGAATAGACTGTATCGCAGAACAGCATGGTTTTCCTAGGGTTTTCAACTCTGTCAGGTTGTCGATAAGTTTACGGGACCTTAAATTGACAGAAAAGTTGAAGTGTGCAAGTAATCTGCACCTAATATAGCGCTTCGCACGTCTGCAACGATAAAGATACAACGGAAATCACGTCTGAGGCCTAGGTTTAAAGTTAGTGAACGTTGGCCGAACCTGGTGATCTGCGTACCGTTTGCCGCCTGTAATGTCAATGAGGTTCTGTTCTTGCGTTCCTGCGGTGTGGGCGGAATTAGACTTATCTCAGCACCCGTATCAATGAGAAAACGCAATTTATTCGAACAATCAGTGACATAAAATAGGCGACTAATGTTGTTGCCAGGTGAAGTCGTCGCGGTTACTGCCTGGCGTTGAAGTCTCCCTGGTTTGTACAGTTTACAGGATGGCAAGCACTTTCTAGCCTTTGAGCCGAATCGGCGGTGATAATGACATAGGCTGTGCTCACGTTTGTAGCGGTCTCGGGATGAACTCCTGTTTGAAGTGCGCGTTCGGCTGCGACTAAGTCTTGATGGTCGATCGTTGAACATCTTTGTTGGGGCTGAAATCTGTGAGGTCAATGCAGCGACTTGTTACTTAAGCTCTTGTACTTCAGTCTCCACCACAGGATTTAATGTGACTTCTTGTAGGGTAGATGGTGACTCGGTTCTGTACATTGAGTGAACTTGGTCTGCGGTTTCTGCTAGCTTCTGTAGAGGTATATCTTTCTCGAGAACAGAAAGAGATTTTCTCAAATCTACAGGTAAGCTTTGCAACCATTGTTCACGTAAAACAGACTCATTCAGGGGTTGTTTCCCTTGAAGGTGCATCATATGACGTAACAGCTGAGAAGGTGTTTTGTCACCAATTTCTACTCCTGCTAACAATGTACGCAGATTTTGCTCGTCTGATGCGGCTGTTCTGTTGATCAACGCATTTTTCAGTGTGGTATACGGGTCGGATTTTGGTTTATCATAAATGATATCGGCGACCTCTGTAGCGGCCTCGATGGGTAAGTGTGCAACAACAAAGTTGTACATACTCTCCTGTTTAGTAATGCGTCTAAATTCGAAAATTGCTTCAGCTTGAGCGAACCATAGACGAGGATTATGCGTACCGAAAGGTGGAAAGGTAAAATTGAAAATATTAGAGCAGTGGGCTGTGTCGCTGAAGTTATTAGACGTCATTGCAAAGAATTAAAGACTGAGAATATCAAAATATGGGAGAATGTGCGAAAAAAAGTAAACTCGGGATCATGTCTCCGATTATGGAAAGCGGACTGAGATTTTCTTGAAATCACAAACATACTATGCAGACAAAAACGCACCTTCAACCCAGTTCAAATTTCAGTCATAATAAGAACATAATGAAGCTGAACATAAAAGTTTTTATTGAAATTAAAAACACGGCAAGCTGCAAGAAGCGTTAGAGAAACGTTTTTCGTTTTGACATCAATCGTATGTTCATCTTTCGTGTGAGGTTTCGTTCTCGGAAATCTCTCAACAGCAAAAGAGGTGCATTCCAAAACGGATATGTTACATGTGGGTAGTTCCTTATATTGATGTTCAGTACCATGATCACTAGATTTGCTATAGTGGGGTCTGTAATACTGGAACATTCCATGATATCTTCTGACATGTACAGCATTTCCCTCATCTGAAAATTTTAAAGATATCCGTAGTAAATATTGAGCTAGATATAGACCATCTCCGCAATGTTAAAATTCACTAACCTCTTTACAAATGTTGATTGGCGTGAACAGATCCGAACCCAAATGCGTATAGTAAGAAGCACGCAAATCTGTGAATTAATGAATGGTAAAACACATAAATCAATTCAAGGTTTTCTTGTTAAGCCTTCAAAATAATTATGACATGACATGCAAATCTATTTTAAGTAGAAAAGATGAACTATGCACCTTATCCAGAACATTACGACCGTTGTGCCAGAACTAAAACAACAGTAAGCCATTTTGAGACACTATTCCTTACCACTGACATTACAAAACCCATACAAGCATGAATATAAGGTTCTTGACGTGAAAAATAATTAGGTTTATTACGTAGACCGTGTCCTATCAAAAGGAACTGATGTTGGTTAATCACCTTTTAGAAGCTTGCACCGTTGTCATATAAGAAGCAACGCCTGGATTCATATTTGTGCATATGATATTGTCATGAAAAGGGAAATATCCTATGCAAACAACGAGTTTCATAAACTTTTATCCGCCGAGCTTTTGCTTAAAATGTCTAACATTCGTTCTTTTATACCTCTCTGGTTTTGCCCAAAATGAAGTATATCCTGTCTTTTGAATTGAGAATTAAATCACGTCTATTTCAGGGCGGTTGTTCCTAACTAACGCAAGTCTAGTCGTATGACTTCTGGAGTTAGCGCATATTCTGACCTGTCAGAATCAGCACGCGTATTTATTTGAATTGAAAAAAACCTCTGGTGTAGATTCCTCTAATAATATAAATCATGAAGCCTGTATAATGAATATTGTTTGTTTATCGTGGTAACCAATATTAGCGGCATAATTCATGCCCATAACAGTTTCACATGTGAGAGGCTCGATTCCATTTGTGGAGAAAGTAATCAGATCTCCCCAAAGGATAGGAACGATGGCGATATTGAATCAAAATACAATAGGATATAATGTAAAAAGTGCATTAACGATGGCCGCTTATCACAATATATCGAATGATATGCAGAAATATACGCTCCGTCACAACACAAGAGCAAGTAGCACAGAGTAGATTGACGGCGACGTTCGCAAACTCAACATTTTTCGGGTTTCAGATTGAATGCATTTGAGCAGTTTACTTGAAATGATTGACCTTAAAGCGCAACTTGTTTACCATTCTTCCACTGTTTCAAGCTCATGCGGATCCTGATGCTACTGGCCCAACCTGATGAGTGTATACAGCACAAACCCGGTCTTGGGGCGTGTGTATGTGATGGAGATGAATGCAAATGTGCTTTTTGTGTTAGACTATATTATTTATACACTCGAGGACTTCGGTATTATAATATCTATCCTTACGTGATATTCATTGTAATGATAGGTTTGTACATAATATTGGACTTACTGACTATGTTCGTTTGATTGCCATAGTGAACATAATCTGCAGGAAAATATATTGAAATTAACGATTGCATAACATGTAAATACATAATTAAGCTTTTGTAAACAAACCCACCAAACTATTTGCATATCCAATGCAAACATTCTTGAATCGTTCATTCAACATTACACAATCGAAATGGAAGCGGGGCCTTTGAATCGGCCGTGCTCAAATAACTTTTTCTACGCATTTTTATTTTTTTAAAATCAAAATGGAACCCTTTAGCTTTTTAAACTTTTTAACATATTTCTATGTGATCGAAAAACATTAGATGCCCCGCACGCTTTTAATGCTGTGCAATTTTTAAAAAAATGGGGGATTTGATGCGCCGGCCAGAAAAATGGAAAAGAAAACTTGTGCATGTGGATGCTTACAATTCGTCAACTTCCATCACAACGCTTAATACCGGTGTAGACGAAATCGAAGCTTTTTTGGAATCGAATGTGACTGACAATCTCAAATTTTCCAATTAAACTTTAACTCTTCTGTCATATTCATTATTCGCATTAAAAACTTGTGTGGTTAAATTAATTTAATTCGCTGAAAGTTTGTATTAACGAATAAAGCCTTCTTGTTCTTCTTCTATATAATCAATCAACATTTGCATGCACACAATAGGTTTTTCCGAGTTGCACATAGATAAGGCAAAGAGGCCAATTGGGTAGCGAAATTGGATCACACCAGTAAAGAAAACCTATCAAATAATTGATTTCACAACATCAATTGATATTCATGTCACCTGTGTATTGTCACAGTCTGAGGTGGTTCAAACTATGTTCACATTTCTCAAAATTCGAACACGAGTATTTATTACCCTTCGAATTCACGTGAAAAATAATACCTTATAACAAGTTACTTCCTTGGCCTCTACAGATCGATTATGACCTTGTCATTTCGACCTTGTCATCTATCTCAACCACGTGATGATTGTACAAACCATCATGTTTCACGTGACTTAGCAATCTGATTTATGAATATCGATCTCTGGCACGGGTTCATGACGATGTGTGATACCTAGTCGATTTGCAACGTTTAGTGTGATTCCGCTTCATCAAACGAAAGCACAAAGCCCTCAAAATTCTTGATAATAAATTACATTACATCGTCAAACTGAGCGATCAACGCCTAGATTTCACATGTTGAAGGGACAAGATTTCAAATTTTATTTTCAAACATTTGATCACAACAGGTGTTGCGACATCTAAATTCCAAGTTCAGATAGAGTAGGTGTTAAAGAATTCGGTCCCTTCTTGCTTGTTCCTATAATTTTTGACACCAATAACAACCTGGGGTATTATGTTTGAGCAAACTTACCTAAATATTTCTTCTCGTTGCAAGAGGGATCATGCAAAACTTTTAAGACGGAATTATTAATTCCTACAACATAAAGTCTCTTAGCAATATATGGAAAGATAAATATTTAAAAAAAATTATTAAGTCTTTTCCTCTATCATAATCTAATGAACTCGATGATTTGATTTTCATGAATAAAACCATCGGTTGGACGTAAACATATGCGGGATAACACTGCAGGATTTTCGCTATCAAGCACAGTTATGTTATAAGATATTCACTCTTGGGGCTGTTGTGATTTAAATAAACACGAATACGCACTTTTGTAAGAAATCAACAGGCTACGCTCTACCTTGCTTTCCAATGAAAACGCTGTTTTTCAAGAGGCTATTATATCTCCAATCTTCTTTTCAGCATACCTGTCTCTGCTTTCACAGTTTTCCTAAAATTTCACATATGAACTCGCGGGCGACGTAGTCATTGGATATGCACACACGAGAATGCTGACCACATGTCCAGACAGTGCATTCGGTAGTATGCAAAATCTAAACCTAACGTTGTTAACATTTTATTCGTATAGTGAAGTGCTTAGGTATGTGATCAGTGGCTCATTCAATGACTCCAAATTGAAAGGTCTTCAATAGTGTCGATGGTTTCCTGTCATGAACAAGGCACAAATAAGAACGTTCGAGAGATGTTTTCCGTTTTGCAGACTTACGATCAGATACAACAAAAAATATTTTATGCAATACAGTCTACTGGTAAACAAGATGGCCAAGATTTTAAACAATTTCAGAAAGGTTAAAAAAACTGCCATATTTTGCATTTGTAAGTTTTAAAACTCAGTGTATTGTTTACTGAACAAAATTGAGAATTATCCATTTTATGGGCATAGTTTTGTTCAAATATCCTAGACTTTCACACACAATAAGGTGGTGACGGTAATAAACATTTAAGTGTATCCTAAAACAATCAAGAAGTGGTAAGCAAATTCGGGGTGTCAGGTCACATATAGATAGGGTTCCTACAAATGAACCAGTTTGTTCATAAACAGAATCACCAAGTGCTGTTTGGGTAAGAGCTAAAATCTCGTAAATGCGACCCATGTATAGTGCTGCTCACATCCGCCGCGCTTACATGGTCGTATTATTGTTGTAATATATTGTCTTGCGGAATTTAGCATCAACTTCATTTTGAAATACGCTTGGTGGCAAGTCATTCATTGAAACCAGTAATACTTCATGGTGCGTTCGTTTATGCCAGTGTTGCGATTCTCAGTATGCAGTTTAACAAAATTTCAGTCAATCAATCAATTAATCAATCAATTATTGGAAATTGCATCTATCCAACGGAAACTCACAATAATGTGGATAATCTGGAGCGTGCCAGACAGATACGGTGGTTTCAGCCAAAAGGGACAAATCGATTTGCAATTGTAGAAGACCATCTTCGCCCATGTATTGTTCAAGTGCCTTATGCGATGGGATGTGTAATTGTAGCATCACGTCTTTTAGCGAATTGCTTTGATTGAACCACTTGAGAATCAAGCAATGATCCGTGGTTAGATTACGAAATATTTCTGCAGTATTCATTTTTCGAATCAGCTAAGAGTGTAAATAAAACGTTAACATTTCGTTTCCCGTTTAAAGTGAATGATGTTAGAAACTTTGGTCAATTGTCATTCAATAGGACACGATTTCATATAACCTGCTAAGAAGTATTCAAAAGTAGCTCGGTCTTTTTAGCCAACATAAAAGTAACAACAATCGAAGACATTTTTAAGGTCAAAAACCCATGTCACGTCTATTCTTCGTGTATGATCCCTGTTGTTTACTACATCGGCTTCACTGCCAGTTGATTCGACAATTTATTATTATTTTGGCATGTCACAAGCTAAACTAGAAACAAGTAGGTTGATCGCATACTAAACCCGCATCTTATTTTCTATATCTGAGGGTGTGAACGAAATTCTTCCAAAGTCGTATTTGCCGCTACCGAAAGAGATTTTGAGCAAGCTTGTACGAGTGTAGGCTAACCAATCTCCAACCTAATCTGTATGAAAGTTCAAGGCAAGCTATGAAATGAATTTTTGAGCATATATATATATATTTATATACATAAGAAAATAATTTAGAAGCATATAACCAAATATTCATTTGCATGCTTTTCCGTCACACACCCCATGACCGGTTTCGTGCTGTTTGCACTCATCAGGTAGGGACAGTAAGATCAGGATCCGCATGCGCTTCAAACAGTCGATGAATGATAAACGAGGAGTGCTTGTATGCCACTGTTGGAGAAGGCTCGTTCAATCACGTGTCCAAACACATTTTTAATGGTGTTAAACCCCTAACCATGAAACACACACACGCCCCACGACCGGTTTTGTGCATATAATTTGGCTGATTCTTTCAGCTAATACGAAACGGTTTGCTCATTATTTTTCTGTTTTATTCGGAACGTTAAAGATTGACTAATGTCGAAACGAACCTAGATTTATTTCCACATTTTCATCAATTGTCTTTCATTTCAGCCAAACATTGATCTATTTATATATTCAAGTTAAAATAGTTTGCTTAGTTGGATAAGATTAAATTCGACTGGAGTATAGCTAGCATCAATATTCAACTTTCTTGGGAAAGATTTCAAGAGCTTGGATTGGTCACGGAAGTTGAATGAATTGATCCACGAATCGATAACAATCAGTTGATCGATTCTTATCGATCGCATCGGGTAAACACTTAAATTTACGATTTTAAAGTCAGTATGTATTGTGTATCGTCTACCTATGTGCAGAATGAACTGACATTGTATGACCGTTTCACCATATAAGATCCTTACAAAAGTGACAGAAACCAAAGGCTAGCGCCATAAAGTTACTGTTGTGATTGTTGTGAGCATAGCGGTGACATATTGGCCGAATAAAATCGATTTTTCATGTCAATACCTAATCAACGGAATGGTTTAACCTGATATTCGTACCTTCTTTGAGTTTTCAAATTCGATTCACTTAGCGATGTTTAATTTTTACAGTGCGTCGACAATGGTCACACTCGACACAAAATTAGATTTAGACAAAAAAACCTCAAATTCCATACACTTACTTGAATACAAACAATATCTATTGCGTAGCTGGTTTTTAGTTGCAAGTGAAACACTGCGAAAACAAATATTCCGATTATCGTAAGGAGTGATGTCTACATTGTATTAATGAAGAAACTAGCAAATAATTTTCATGACAACCCAATCAAGAAAACGTCTACTAGTTTTCAATGAAAATCACAAAATGTCATCATCAATAGATAATGGCGTTTGCGGTTTTACTCTGAAATTCGTAATAGAAGTGCATACAGTTAATCGAACTTACAATTTAACCAGAAGCCAACATTTTAAATGAAATAGGCTCCGTAAAAAAATATTTAACCCTTTCGATTCGTTTCGTTCTTGGCAAAATAAATAAACGATCATATACTAATATTTTCTGAATTCATAACTTCAATCTAGAAATTTCTATGGTGATCCAATTGCTTGCAATAAAATGTCTCTGCTGTGTCTTTGTGACACGTTTCGTATAAAAGTACAAGTGACCAAGAACTCGTCCTCTAGGTCCGCTCGGTGTCTAATGAAATTTTGATGTTCGAAAATGATAAGCATCGAAGAAGAAGAAGAAGAAGAAGAACAAACTGACGTTATTAGTCTGAATGAATTTTCAGAAATTATATCGATTTTTCCAAAAAGCTAAAAAAGTGACATGTATAAAAGCCCTCAAGCCTGATGCGCAAAATAAATAGATTTCTTGGGCCAAAATAATGTCAGGGTACCCAGTCCTAGACATATATGCGAATGAAATTAGAAAATAAAGTAAAAACATTGACGAGGAGATCTCAACATCAGTTATCAAATTGAACTTTGAAACAGTTAACGGTTGATTAATCATGTATCATGCCATGTAAGGAACAAAAGAGTTTCTGAATAAATTAGTTCGTGAATAGGGAATGAAATTTTAGCTCAGGGTGCATGGAAAATGTTTGTAGGCTACGATTGTCTTTTCAGTGATTGTAAACTTAGAGAACATATGTTTCTAATCAACATCTGGCATTCACGGGAATGACGATCCACAACAGTGTCTAGAATTAAATCCGCAGAAACACAGCTCAACCTTAATCTTAATACTACTCTTGATCACCAGAACATCGTTTTCCAGGAGGCCAGGAAATATATATATAGCACAATCTGATAAATATATGCTATCGTTTGTCCAAAAATGAGATGTGCAATTCACGGAAGATGAACCGTGACAAAGCAATGAAAATATTTTGTCCATTCACATACATGGTTTATTTATTTATTTGTTTTTCACAGTAAAAACCAATGTCTGGGGGAGAAGAACTGAGGCAATCTTATCCATTGATACCGCTCCATAGCCATCGTTGTCAATGTGTCGAGCCAAACACTCTCACCTTCTCTTTTACCCCATCCAGGCAAGCACGTCCGTAAGAACTTGGATAGACCGGAAGTGAGCATTTTCAAGCCACTTCTCCAGGTTAGCGGCTGACCACCAGCAACTATTTTCTTGTCTGTACTGTTTGACACATAGAGCGCTCGGCGATGTAACCGTTCAGGTTTCATGAGCAGACCGTTTTCCAACCAGTGGAGACGACGTCAGTTAATAGCTGTCTGAAAGCGATTGTCATTGTTTCCTAAAACGCGGCGCCTAACCTCATATTTGCAAACGTAGTTTTGCCGTGGTACGTGAGTAATTCTTCGCAAACCACGTTGGTCGATGACCTTTGGCCTCCTAACTTCTTCTGCGCGAACTCATCAACCTTTCATTCTGTGAAGCAATAATGTCCGCGGCGAAGTGGAATAGAAATTGCTTTTTAATATCAGGACTAAATACCGCGTCTTCCAGAGGCGATTAAATCTGGAAAATGCCAGCATGGCCTTAGCAATTCTGAACGTGATGTCCTTCTCTTTCTCACCCCTAACAACCGCCAAACGTCCTGAATATTTGAACTACAACACCGAAAACAAAATCATTTATAGCAAAATTTGGTAGTTAATATGTCCCTCTCTAACGCTCCTCATTGGGTGACCGTATGAATCCAAGAGGATAGCAACGAACTTTGGTGAAATTTCATTGGGAATTATTTACTCTCATAAGGCGGAACTATCCATCGAAACAAATGCAGCTCGAAAATCCAGAAACTGCACTATGGTTTTACGCCAATGCAGCTGTCGGTGTTCTAGCAACAGACGCAGAACAATGATCTTATCTGCACACACAAACCTTGAACGGAAACCCGCTTGCTTCTCCAGAAATTATAGAAATCTGCGAAGAAGGATAAGTGATATTCCGCAATAGATGAAATATTTTTTCTTGCTCATTTTATTATGGACTGGTATTATCAGGGATTCACCCCAATGGTCGGGTACCACCCCGTCCACCCAAACATTCGAGAACAGTTCGAGCAATTTTGCTACGATTGTAGCGCCATCAAATTCTCATCGGAGCCCGGTTCCTTTTGTCGCTTTAGAAATAGGATTTCTATCGGCATTTCTTAGACATTAGGCGGAGCTAGCGACACTGACCATTGCAAATGTGATTGGGTGATGTGTGACCATTGGGAATGTCGTTGGTGTCTGAAGGTGTCTGAAGGTGGGTGCTGATTAAACTGATGTTTGAATCATTCTCGCAAACTGTCTGAACGCATGTGAAGGTTTGTTATGCGCGAACCATCGACCTCAAGGTTGGTTTGTACAGATACGAATCATTTAGTTAGGCCTTCACATTTTCCCTAGAGCCGATGCTCTTTTCATCTCTTCCAACATACTGGCATTTGTTTCAAGTCGGTCATACCAAAACTAGCGAAGCAGCACTGTTTTACATCGTCGTTTCGTCAAAACTACACACTTACTTACTTAAAAGTTGGGCGATTGGCTCCACCGGTGGATTAGCCGAATTCACTGATATCTTGAGACACACTAGCCCACGCACATTGATAGCAAGCTGGATTGTATCACATGTTTATCTGTTCACGTGTCAAACTTCGACCGTTGGGGACGAGGTCTTTAACAGCATCCACGTTCACAGTTGACATCCAAGTCTTCACATGGCAGTCGGTCGTGAGAATTTGTGCTCAGGTTTCACAATATCGACGTGAGATCATTGGTCACTACTCAATCGTTTACACATCTTACCACAACGTGTCACAATAAACTGATGGGAAAAATTACCTAAAACCTGAGCGATAAAGAGAAAAATATGTATCACTGCGTTTTGTGTTTAGTGCTGATTTATTAGGTAATTAGTTCATGTAAGTTCACCTGCCATTTATCTTGGTATTCCGGTTGGAATGATGATCACTTTCCTATCGATGTAGTGTCGCACGTGATTTCATAACCGCCAAATGTTTCTCTGTGTTTTATGTGTTTAGTTTGATTAATTTTGCAAACGTTTGGCAAATCATCTCACCATTAATTTCACCATTAATTTTTTTCTGGGGGTAACTTACCTTTGTACGGAACATTTTCTAATTTATAAAAAGAAAACAAATTATGCATTATTTAGCGCTCTCTATGGTATAAAATTACAAAATCAGAGCTGTTTTAAAACATTGTGAATATGATATATGCTAGGAAATACAAGATAACAAAACAGAACACATTAAAATATCGGTTACAATACGTTACTGCTCCTGGTTTGCTGATACTCAATAAACATTCTTAGCGTTGCAACTGCAGTTTTGATTACTGGTGAGTTGACATGTGTGAAGTTCTTTCCTCAGGGAAGCAATCCAATTTAACCGCTCTCACATTCGCACACAGTCGACGACTTTTAAACCTCATGCCAGAAATCTGTAATACCGATGTCACTCTACGTTTTCACAAAAGTGATTTTATACTTATTTTGTTTCGATGTTTAGAAATCGCATTCCAGTGTCTTTGTGCTATTCTTCCACTGGTATATGCTGACTATATTTTTCAAAGTTTATCTTATCCTAGGCGTATCAATGAAACGATTTTAGGAATTTTCTACGGGTTTAATCCTACTTACGTTAATGCCAGCCGAAATAAAACTTAGGGAGCATAAATACACGCCTCACTAAAAATCTGCGTGGAAAGTTTTTTGTTGAGTCCTGAAATGTATCTCGTCAATCCTTAGCAGTTGTTCCATCGCCATCGTGATTCTAATCACTCTATTACTTATTTCTCGAATTCTTGAACAATTTTATTGAAATGTTCATAATTTATCCCTTTGTCTACGGTAATTGATTTACGTATTTTATAATATTGTTGTGTTATTCTGCTTAAATATGGCATAAATCAAACACATGACTAATTTTTATGGATCAGATGTCAGACGCCGCCTGACAAGTGCAATCCGATGGTGAGTGAAGGTGCCGTCGAGAGCTACTGAGAAATCGACTGCTTGTTTGAAGTGGTAACTAGAGTTACCGTCAGCAGACAAAGGGTTAATTGAACTTCGCAGAATTAATAATGTATTGTTGCACTTAACTCTGAGCGGCAAAATGTATTGGTCATTGTAAGTATTGTGAGCGTTTGATAGAGAATCACTCTGTGTTTCTGAATTTGAATATGGTGGTTCGTTTCACGAACCCCAAATTACAGTGGATTTCAAGTATAACATTGTTCACACAATCAAGTTCAGTGGTTTTGAAATGTGTTAGTAAAATATTATGTTCGCCTAAGAGCGCCGTATCACTCTTAGATTCGTAGGCGCACAACATTGTAATGAAAAATGTACCCACCGTAATTTTCTGGCATTTCAAATTCTAAATTCCGCACACACTCCGAATTCACGGGAAAATCGATTTTGCGCACCAAATTTGCGGTTTGATGCCATCGTTCCGGGTAGCCGGACAAGAGAAAGGCCTGGTTGCTGATCATTTGCTCTGCATTCACCAACCATTCATACGCATACAAACCAGCCACGTTTCTTTCTTCTTCGCTCAACAAAAAACTCCACGATTTGTAAATGGGAATTCGTTTCACCACCTTTGAAATAGAAATGAAATTTGAACAAACAACGTTTGAGAAATGTGATGGAAAGTGTTTACGACCAATTAATCATTGCCATGTAATAGAATTTTGAACATAATGTACTCACCAAGGTTGATCGAGCACGGATCTCCATAATATGGCTCTCGATAATTCAACGGTAAAAAAGTATTTTAAGCGAAAGTGTTTATATTTATCATTATTCGTAATGCCACACTTGACCGCTCACTTTGGAGGCATTGTGTAAAGCGTCGTCTGCCGACTGGGGAGTAGCAGATACAGCTATTGGCTTCAGAACGTATATCATGCCGCCGGCGTGTAACTGACGCCCTACAACAGAGTTCTGACTATCGTTGCCAGCGCTGTCGGAGAGATTTTTCCTCATGAATCGGAGTGTTTAGTCATTCCAAAAGCTGTAAAACATGCAATTTATGTGACTGTGATGTACATCCATGGTCAACATCGACCGAAGGAGGCCAACAACAACAACAATGCCACTCTGACACTCAAAATTGCCGACATGAGCCTTTCCTGAAATCAAGCTACACTGGGTAAATGAGCCAAATGATCCGGACTTTGTCTACGTCACTTGACACCACTTGAATTTTAATAAGCTTATAGTTTTACGACTGATTAAGTGTGATGAATAGAGAGCAAAATTTATCACGTTCCACCGTTGGTCTGACGAAACTTGTTTTCCAAAACGAAACGTTATTCCAAATTTCAATCTCATGAGAATACTGTTTTAGTTTGGTTAGCATCAAGCATCAAAATGTCTTGGAAATCACATAAGATTCAACTGATTTATGTATTGTATAGCATGTAAGATGCTGTTAGTTCCATATGTAATCGTGAAAGTTCAACATTTGAACTAAAGATCGGATTTTAGTCAATCGGAACATGTTAAGCAGAAAATCGCGCGCTGGTTTAAGTCCTACCGTGTTTACACCTTCCGATAAACTTACAAAACACAGCTCCCTGTCATGGCCTGGTGTAAAATTGGTAACATCTATAGTTGTGAAAATAACTTAGACAGTATTGCGCCTTGATTTAACAAATGTAATCATATTGTGGAGATGTGAATTGCATAAACGATGGCACTAATCACGAACATTCTGATTATGATAATAGCACCATCCTCATGATTAGCGCAAGAGAAAGGAGTGCTGAGACATTTAAGACATTCGTCAGCGTTGGTCAAATGAACCCAAATTCAATGGCAGCTTGGAGTTAACCTGTTCGCGATTGGCGAAAATGATCAAAACGAGAACTGATACAGACATGTTGAGAACAGTGTTGTACTAACGCGATTTGCCTACGCCTTGATCAATTAGAATTCTCGTCTCTTGTGTGATTAGTAGATAAACCTGTTTAATGTTGAAAAGGTTGATCTTGAGATAGCATGGTGGGATTGATGCTCGACTAAAATGAGGTATAAACAAAATCCATAGGTACCATTGATCTGATAATAATTAAACGTATAACCGTCGAACATAACCTTAAAATTAATGAAATAACGACAAACAGAAAGACGCTATCAAAAGCGTTACATACCTATTGTTGTGTGACTTAACAAAACTATGTGATAAACGTGAAGTACTTCTAAAATGAGATTTATTAACAGACCATAAGAGGAAAAAATGTTCCTTACGAACAATTTTGAGTGAGGAAAAATAAGGATTCCAAGTGTTTTCTAATTTAAATGCAGGACAATTGCAGAAGAACAGCATACAAATATCAGAGGAATTACATTAGACGATGAAATTATATATCTTTCCATGGTCAAAGTTCAGACGGTGCAAAATAAACTCCAAGAACAAAATACGAACTTCGGGAAGTATAGCAGGAAAATGTTGAATCCACATTTGCCTGTCGAATATTGTAACACTTCTATTCTTGACGGATTACACAATGTTTAGACACATAATTACAGAGTTATCATTGTTCATGCGCCTATGCTTTAATCCCGTGGAAATGTGAAGCAATCATTGGCGTTGAGTAACATGGACGTGTTTAAAAAGGGTGTGTTGTCCAGATTAAATAATAGCTTTACATTTTGTTGAATAATGGCTCGCTTATTTAAGGCTCACGTTAGTTTACTGTCTACATCCGATAACGGCAAACAGCTAGAAACTGGATATTAAGCGTGTAACAGTAAATTGTAATTTATAATTTATGGTTTGCTCATTACCAAATTATATGGTGTCAGTATTGAGGGTGCGAACACACGCGAAATATAAAATAATGTTTTTTTCTATATACATGAACACCAAACGTATGAAAATGATCATTCAAAGCACATTGGTTTCAAAGCGTTTAAAATATTTAGACCTTGTTTATGCAACTATGGTGCGTGAATTAAATCCGCATAATGTAAGTGGACATCATTTCACCTGGAAATTTGTATTTTTTGTCAATATTATCGTCTGATTTCATCTCGCACAACACGAACAAAAAAGAATACACAAGTCTGACTTCGTGCTTATTGTGAATGACAATGGTAATGTCGGTTATCCTATGTTTACATAAATCCTTATTGACGTTTCTTTTAATATGTCAAACTCTAGATTTCCTTCCACATTTGCCCCCACTAGCTCTGGCATGAGAGTCATCGTTTTCCAGTCTAACGGCTTGGCAACCACAAAGGAGCGGTACAATCATAAAGCCAAACGGCTGCGAAACAAACATCACTTTGTGATTCTGTGTCTGAACATCGTGGTTCGTTGTACGAACCCTATATAACAGTTGGCATACAAGTATAATCTTGTTTACCTTTAATCCACTGTTTCAAGGCTCACTGAACCTGATCTTACTGTCTCCACCTGACGACGGCAAACAGCCAGAAACCGGTAGTGGTGTGTAAGGGATGGGGATGTGAGCAACACATTACTTTAAACATTACTTTTGTTTACAATTTACTTGCTACGGCTGCGTATCAATAAATACACATTCACACATATTCTTACTTTGTGTGTGTGGATATACACTATAATTACTATTATTACAATCGTGTCAAAAGTACTCATATTGAATGATTCAAGTTTTCCCGGTAATTAAACGAATGATGATTTACTAATTCAATGTTTCAATCAAAAGATGTGAACCAGTCAGACTTATTAGACTTACGAAATGTCTTTTAGTGATCGCTATCAAATATATCCGATGTTTACTTGTGATTTGATCTTTCCCGAATAAATATAGTTTAATTTGAGCAGATAACTTTCAAATTAAACCCGGATGCAATTTCCTAACACAAACGTTTTTAAGTGACACTGGAATCGAATAATGCACCGTTGTTCGAGGATGGCAGTCACATCATTCCAGAGAATGAAGAAAATGTAATAACTTACATTCTCCATAATCCTCTTTTCTTCTTCTCTGGTGATTCTCGAATTGGTTGGTTTCCCATTGCTGCATGCATGCGAAAACATCGCGAAAGCTGGAGAATTTGGAAATTGATTAGGCACAAACACACTTTCTATGAAACTCGAAGAAATACAAAACCACGAATTTGACTTTTGAGCAAGTTACACTAAGGAAAAATTGACTTTCGCAAAACAGATAAAATTGCTCCAGAAATTAACATTATATGTTGTTAACAATTCGTTTAATTTGAGAAACAATGTGAAACCTCATCTTCAATGAACTTCTTATTATGAATAAGACACTGTAGTTTATCACAATTCTTGTATTATGGATTCAAATCAAATCCAGACTTAAGTATTGTTTTGTAATTGAAAATATAACGGACTGATCGTTTAGTCATTGCAATGACAATGAAATTTGAAAGCAATCTGTAAGAGCAGTTTAGTTGGTAACATTTCGCCTCTGACACAGCCGATTTATCCAGCCAAGGATGAAATTGATAACATACAACGTAGGGTGTGTGTGATGGAGATGCATGCAAATGAGTTTTTATATTAATGGTCATGGGTTTTAAACCAAGTCTACATGAGTTGGGGCTCATGTGATTTAACAGGTTGGTCGTACCAACGTTACCTAACAGTGGCATACATGCAACAATTGTTTACTATTCTTCCATTGTTTCAAGCAGATGAGGATTCTGATCCTATTGTCCCTACCTGATGAGTGCAAACAGCATGAAACCGGTCGGGTGTGTGTGTGTGTGTGATAGAGATGCATGCAAATCAGCTTTTATATTCGTGGAAAGTGATTAATTATCACTCAATCCGTTCATTCTTATTCGTCTTACCACTAAACAACTTATTGAAATCCTAGGGATTTCAAGACACGTAAACAAACACCAGGTCGATTAGCCTACGTACCCAGTGCAGCTTGAATTCGGTCAAAATCGATTGACACTAACTGGCATGTGCACAATTCATGGTGTATGTTGCCTTACTTACCGTATTGTTACAGATATAGTCTACTAGTGCCAATGAAGATACAAATGCAAACATAATTTTATATAGTTCGATGCAGATACATGTAAACTTACAAATGCGCGTTCATAAGATGTAATTTTTATCATGGATTTGTGATTGAAAGGCGAATAATTGCCAACATCACGGGACTAAGGTATGATTAACAGTGTAATAGTCTATAAATAATAGAGTATATCAAATGTATTGCTCACGAAACATGTTCGTTCACAAATACATAGGTAAATATTCTCTTCAAATATTACCATGCATGGAGAGTCCCCCACATGTTGAGGTAGGCGATTCCAGAAAAATAAAAAAAAACAGTAATATGTGTCTCCGGCACTAAATATTTGAACATCGGATGGTGGAGCAAGAAAGTACGATAACGGGTCACGTTTTCGCTACACCGTTGAAAAAGTGTCTTCGGTAGATATAATACTTAGACGTCACAATCTTTCATTGTACGGAACATCGCAAAGACCTATCACCAAATTAATCGCTTTGTGATAAATTTATTTATCGGAGAGGGAAATATTTATTTGCAGCCACGTGAAGGAGACATGAATGACATTCTACGCCGTTGGATGATGGCTGACGACCATCTATCCTGGTAACGTTGCTATCAAACGTTTTGAGTGGCGCAACAACGGAATATTTAACAAAGTCAATACGATGCCTATGAGGGTAAAAATGAAGTGATCCCAATTCATTTATGTTGTTAACAATAAAATACCATTGCATTGCACGTACTCAATTTCGGAGTTGTATTTTCCAGCGTTCGTTTAGGTGCTGCAGAACGAGTAGAAATTAATTATTTTAAACCAGTGAAATAATGTGTTTAAATTTCATAAACAGCTTTGCTAAATTAAACTGTTGCACTGTGAGTCACCAAGTTATTTAACTTTTGAAATATTATTCCTTGAATGCGTAGCATGCCTAAGAAACATGAATCAAGAATTTCGTTTGAATAATATGTATATGAAGTTCTAAAATTCGTGAGACTAAACGTTCAAGTTTGCGCACACAAAACATCGCTTTGACAATCGTTGGATGAAATGATGGGGTAATAAAGTTATATGTATCTTAAGTTATATTAAACAAAGTATTTCAACGTCAAGATAGCGTTATTATCAAAGTATTCGTAATTCACATCACTTGCAATGTTGGAAGAGGCGTTATTGCTAACACCTTTTAAAATATCCTGCAGAAATTGCAGGAATTTAGGATTGATTTTATTGTTTGATAATAAGAATTTGATGTTCTACTGTATATAGCGCATGTGTGAGCTAAATGCTGAATGTACGGCAGTGAAACCTGGTCTATGCACGCAAGACACAAATAGGCGCTAAATGCTTTCCATTTACGAAGCATCCGTATTATCATGAACATATTGTGTATTGACAAATTGAATTATGCCTAAGTGCTTTCAAAAGCTGGTTTGAAGAGCATGCGCACCCTACTTCAACAGCAACAACTTCGGAATGAAAAACGGTCGTAATCCCAAAGATGTACACATTGGTGAGTTAAAATCCGGAAACCAGCCATCGGGCAACCCGTGCGTGTGGATCAAAGATGTTTTATAATAACCCCACGAGATTGGAATAACTTGTCCTTGACCGCCAACATTGAGGTCATTGTGTAAAGCGTCGTCTGCAATCTGCAAAATAGCAGATACTGCGCTTGGTTTCGTGAGAATGTGCTTTTCCCCAATCGGAATTTTTAATCCTTCTAAAGCGTTTGGATCGTGAAAAAATCGTGTGATTTACATCCATGGTCGACACCAACCACAGGAGGCCAACTACAATAAAAACCACTGTGTATATTATTGCATTCACCTATATATTCTGCGATTATTAGGGGAAAGATTATGTGTTTTACTTATCAGTTCTTGAAAAAAAACGTTGCCGGTATCACATACGGAAGAATAGAGAAAATATCATTGATTATAAAGTGTATGAGAGAAATTAGCCGGTGGTAATGTTGAGTGAACGGCAAACGAAATTTTATATATTTTATATTAAGGGATTGGAACAGGCCACACTGGCAATGGAAATACTTTTGTAAAAGTGATAATGAAATCACTTGACCTTAACCCTACGATTTGTGAAGAAGTCGCTCCTGACCAATCACGTTGGATGTACTGCGTAAAGCGTCAACTTCAAGTTTAGGAAACAGGGTCATTGCTCTTATTTGCTGAGTGCGGATAACGCCTGTCGCTGTTAGCGCTGTGGCAGAGACGATTTCTTCTAATACGGACTGCCTAGTCATTTGAAAGACTGCGAATCATGAACGTGTCGTCTGCTTGTGATGTACATCAATGTTCTACATCATTCGAAAGAGACTAACAACGCAATAAGATTATTTTCACCATGACCCAGAACGATCAACGTTTTTGCTACATGGAATAACCTAAATTCCACCATGGGAAAAATTCAGTAGAAGATTTGTCCTCGTACACACTGACATACTTTACACCCGTGTTTGTTTGGCTTCTCCTAACCCAGCAACCCGCTTGTTTTATGGGTCTATCAGTACTTGCGTACGTTGATTTTATCGTTATTCCATGAATACAATCCATAGGCAAGGAAAGATACATTCGAAATTTGACTTTCGCTCAAACGTTCTATTCGATGTTTTGCATTATTTCATTTAGTGTTCGGTTAATAAAAATGCTTCAGTTTCATCAAAGTTATGTGTTGCTCACGTCCCCTGAAATTACACTCCACTACCAGTTTCTGGCTGTTTGCCGTCATCAGGTGGAGACAATCTCATCGTTCTCGTCATTTTTAAATATTTCCACTCTATGTTTTTAAACGTTTGCTTGGAGAGGATCAAAAATTTACTATGACCCAGAATTTCTACTTATCCACTCACGTTTTGTAAAATAAAAGCAGTTCTTGGAATAGCTAAGGTATATGTCTGAAACATTTCCGTAACACGATTGCAGTTTGAGAAGGTTTTAATGCTTGCCGAAACTAGCATTAGAATTTTCACAAGATAATACTAATAACACCAAAATAATTGTGTAATATGAAACTTCATGAACGGGAGTATTCTCCAGATGAGCCGTTTACTTTTGTAGAGTGTTTATTCAAATATCAGCTCTGTGATTATTACCCTCATATCAAGTGGTTTTCTTGCCGACAAAATTAAACTTTGGACACGGATAAAATGTACTGCAGACTGTTTACAGCTGCAAAGAGAATAAGATGTTCCACGTGAATATTCGGCAAGGAAAAGGATGCCATTCACTTTTCAGACATGAAAGGTGCTACAGATTGTTAAGCCATTTGAGTGCACATATCACTGCGGGCTAAACATTTCAAGCTGGACCGAGTCGAAAAGGGATCATGGAATCTGGGTGTGCTGCAGACAAAAGCGCAGAATACAATGTGAGGTTACTTGAAACCGTGTATACGGGATTTCGAGTATTCTGCTTAGCAACAAACCAAAACGAAGCCATGAGATGGTCGACGTTCAATCCTTTTGGGTGTCCCAGAAGCTGATAAACACGACCAGCTACAATAAAACCAGGATTCTCGTGCAAAAACTCTCCAGCTGGAACAACATCGACTGCATGAGAAACTACCGAAGCATTTGCTACGTTTTTAATCGGTATTCAGCCCGAGGGAGCATGCAAATTACATACCAAATCAAATCATTTGAAACACGATTGCCGCCAATGAAATACGCCTCACGTTGAAACGCGTCCTTCATGCATTATTCAATCAAAAAACCGGAAAGTCTCCTGTGCATGAGGTAATAACTCTGCTAATATTAAAACAAAGTGCGAATTGTCTATACAAACCACTCACAAACATGTTCAAACAAACACAAGCAAATTGCGTGATTACTACCGATTAGAAACGTGGAACAATTACTCAGATGTTTCTAATTACCGACCCGTTACTCTGTTACGTGTGATTTCCAAATTACTTGAGCGCCACATTGTTGACGATCTAATGACACATTTCGAAAATAATCAATCGCTTTTAAGAAAAGTGCATGGATTCCTGTTTATCTAATTTAGTGATGATACTGGATGATTGGAGACAATCGGTTGATAAAGGGCAAGCATTACACTCTTGCTACCTAGATAGCTCCGAATAATTTGATCTTATTAACCATAGCCTAATACTACCGAATTTTGAAAGGCTTGGTATCAACGGTAAGTTGTGGAATTGGCCAAATGGCTATTAAACAAATCCCACTATCTAGGTACGTGTTGAGGTGCAATATCAAAACCAATCGCAGCAACAAGCAGAGTTTCCCTACGTTCAATCATTGTTTCGGTCCTCTTTCTGGTTTATGTCAGTGAAGTACCGGAATGTGTTCGATGTAAATGTCGTTATTTACGGACGACATAAAGGTACTGTGTTGCACCCGCAGCCCAAAAGAATGCCTGCTATCTTCCTGATACTCTTCATAATTGGTTGTTGAAGAACAAACTGCCATTTAACTACAACAAATGCAGGCGCATGAATGTGGAGATTATAGTAAATTTCGCAAACAATATATTGGTTCATATGTCCTTGAAAATTGCATGGAAGAAAAAGATGTGGTTATGTGGATATGCACCAGTATTTTAAAACTTACTTCAAAATAACACTGCATTGTGGGTGTTTAATATACTCAAATGGATACGAATCAAGCCCTATAAAATAGGATAGCTAACACGAAATTGTTCAGCTTTCCCTGTCGACGAAGCAGAATAGACCTTATCTTATTTTACAGAATATTCCATGACCCAAACCATCCCTTACACGATTAATTCACGCGAATGTATACAAGAAATTACCGGACCTAAGAATATATGCTTGTAGTACCAAATTCCCGCTTGAACTGTAGAATGTATTATTATTCTGTCCGTGTCCGTTTAACTTTGAACATTTTACCATCTACTGTTGCTCACTCCAATAGCTTGCATGAATTTACAACGAAATTAGACGAATTTTATTGAATAATGTTTCCCGAACACTTATATACTGTTTAATCTAACTGCATAACTAGTTTTCTACATAAACATTGTAATTTATACCAACATATGGTTATTGTTTAGTTCCATTATTGTTAGACCATCAAACTTCTAGAATTAATCTGACAGATTATCAGATCTATCTCGCCTGTAACTTTGCGAAAGATTATGAAAATCTACATAATTGACTTGACCATCGTGGTACAAAGTCTTTAGTGCTCTACGGAATCTGACGTACGTGGAATAAATGCAGAAGCTGTGCATCCATCCCCACTCCATTGAAAGGAGCCTTCTGAGCGATGTGATACAAAATACCTGAAGACGACCCAAGTTTATTCAGCTAAAGAGTGTTCAGCAAAGGAGAACAGTTCCTTCCTTGTCCCTTCTAGTTAAAAAAGCCACCGAATAAAACCGATTGAGGCGATCTCAGTTGTTTACACGGATTTTCGCAACACCTACAGAATATTCGACTTGAGCAACAACATAACATGTCATATGGATCGTGCTCCAGCATGTTCACAGGTTTTAATTACCTTGGCAAATACTCAATATTGAATGTTGTTCGTTTCGAATGATCTTCGATCCTAGAGACTCAACATTCGTTAAGCCATCAATAGAAGAAGCGACTCACGTTGATCGAATTCCAACAAACTGGACGAAATTGAGATCACAGTGAAGCCCAGTCGACGATACTTGTTCTTCATTAACATTCTCCACTTCATGAGAATCTCATCCGATGCATGATGTTCTATCACCTTTTTCTCGGTCAATCTGATTCGTACCAAATATTTGTTATCTTCCACCAAGTACATGAATCCAATCAGTTGGCAGATGATTCCGGATTCGTCGTTCAAAATTTTCTGTATCGTGTAAACAAGTAATGGCTAGATGTTGTGTGGAGACACGTTACGTATCAATAAACATTAATTATCGTCAAACATACGTCACATGTTTGTTGAGAAAGCACTAATTCCAGCGTATTGGAGAGTTGAGCTTGTTCGATTGTCGCAGAGGTCCTTAATTCCAGGATCATTTCATCTGTGAACGAGATACAAAATGTCCAAACGTGTAAATTGGTGTGGTTGATATAGAATAACGAATCTTGTCATCTAACTGTTTGATTTTGTCCACATGAACGCAGAATCCACACGATAATTCAGTGTAATACAAAAATGAAGCGAAATCGTACAGAAAACTCGTTTGCATGCATTTCCATCACACACAAACACAAACACACACCACGACCCGTTTGGTACTGTTTGCGTTCATCAGAAACGGTCAGTATGATCATGATCAGCACGCGCATGAAACAGTAGAGGAATTGTAAATAATTTGCGCTTGTATGCCACTGTTCGATAAGGTTTTTACGACCAACCTGTTCAATCACATGAGCACACACAACCCACGACCGCTGAGGGCTGTTTGTGCACATCAAGTAAGGACAGGAGTATCAGGATCCGCATGCGCTTGAAACAGTAGAGGAATTGTGAACAATTTGCGCTTGTATGCTGCTGTTGTATAAGGTTTTTACGACCAACCTGTTTAATCACATGAGCCTACACTCATGTGCATTTTCATCACACACTACGCGTTCTTCATGCAGAGACATTGCGAACATAATATTCCTAGTATACATTCAATCACAAAATACTAATCAAGCTTAGACACTACCAGCACGTTTTAAATACAATGAAGAAACAAACGAAAGTGTTGCGCTTTGCTTTCGCCGACTCATTGGGTTGACCAAAAAAATGTGAATATAGTTCATCAGGGCATACAGCGTCGGCGATCCAAGTTCTTGAATGCTTCATTGAATTTGGCATATGTCATATATAAATGGCAAGTTCAGATGCATCAACAAATTGCGATAATGTATAATACAAAGCTCATTGAAACTAAAGTCACTATTTCAAAATATTGGCGGCTATCGTGCTGTTCTAAAGCTAATCGTTAAATAGAAGTGTGAATAATTAAATCAGTGCACTACATTTCATTTCAGCGTGTAGACGATCTCTGCTCGTGTAGAGTAATCACTCCGTATTTCGTCATTATTAGCATCCCTGGAAGAATTTAAACACTCAATGGTAACAACAAATAAATTTCCAATATATAATGTGTCATTCACACTAAATTTAATCGCAAAACTTTCTGAAAGCCTCCAGAATGAAACCGGTTATGTGTGTTTGTAATAGCTGTCAGTAAAAAAATCTCATTGGTTATTTATGAAGGTTTTTGTGCGCACGATAAATAATTACTGTGTGATTTTTTACATAAAACTCGTTGTTTGATGTACGAATCATTGTACGAATCACCCTTGACTTCGAAGTCACTTCTGTTTACCGGTGATTTATTGTTGCAAAGATAACGGAATCTTAATTTGCTATATTTAGTTGTTTAGCCTGAGTGATTCGAAAACAATGACGGATTTTAATTTAGGGAATTGAGTAATAATTTTATATGATTACAAAAATCGATATTAGCTTGCATTTCTATCACCCACGAACACCACGAATGGTTTCGTACTGTTTGCATTCATCTGGTGAGGACAGTGTGACCAGAACCCACATGCATAGAAACTTCGAAGAATGGTGAACAAACTGCGCTTGATACCCACTGGTGTATCAGTTGGCATAACCGAGCTGTTCAATCACATTCACCATACATATGTAAATAAAAGATTATTTCGATTGTCTTGTGAACGTTGAGTATTGCATTGTTTCATAGGTTTCGCCTTTACATGAAATATTTGTTCTAAAATATAATGATTAATTATTGTGGACTATTAGAAAGCGCGTGCTATGCACTATATTATATTTGTTTTCTAGCACCGTCGATAGACTGCCAAGTCGACACAAAATTTCATTTTCGACACATTCATTTCGTCTTTAATCTAGAGCAAAAAGCCAGTGAAGCTTTCGGAGATATTTGTGCTATGTATGGAGAGGGCGCTTCAGCTAAGAGAACGACTAGAGTTTGGTTTGTTAAAGTTCGACACAATAATTCCGACCTCGAAGACGATCCTCGTTTTGGAATACAAGACGTGATAAAATCGGACCAACGCTGGGATCTTTTAAATGAAGATGACCGCCAGACATGCAGAGATTTGATTGAAAAGATAAATTAAGTTTTTCGCGACAATTTCACGGCACCTTCAATCAATGAGTTTCACTTGGAGCTTGGGTCCTGTACGAACTCACCAAAATGATTTGCGGTGTTTCGTTGCTGCTTAGCATCTTGCTTAACACCAAGAAACCTACAGGCAACGTTGTTAATACCAAATATTTACTGAAGACGAGAAAAAGTGTCTTTATGTGAATATGAAGCAAAGGGTGGGTGGTTGAGTCATGAAGAGAAGCTTAAGTATAAGATCACAAAAGACCAGGAATATATGAAGACGATTATTTTCAAATGTTGGGATTGGGTAGGTTTTTTCCACCAGGAAATGCTTGAAAAAACGTGAAAGTTAAGAATAATCTCAATATAGACTAATTGCGTGGAGTCATCGAGGGAATTCACTTAAAAGGCTGGATAGACAGGGCCACCTGATCCTCCATACACCGCAAAAACTCTCAAGACGAAACCCGAAAATCTTGGGTTGGTGGTTCTTTTAAAACCGTGCTATAATTCAGACCTCGCCTTCCTTTGCTCTTCAAAAGTAATGAATGGTTTTAGCCTCGTCAAACATTGTCATCATGAGAATTGAGACTCCACGTAAGCATATCTTCAGAAATAGAATTGAAAAAACTGGTGGATAAAATGGTAAGAAGTGTTTAACAATGATTCAATGTACATGATTGAATATAGTTATGTCGTTTTTGCTGATACAATTCGAAGATTTCATAAATATGAAATTAGCAGAGTCATTATTTTGGTTGTTAGGTCTACATGTTTAAAACGGCCACGACCTAATCTAAAGCAGATGCAACTAAATACTGACTCGCACAAAGTGTGTGTTGTGCATTTATGGTCGACATCGTTTGATAGAGGTCAACAACATATAAACTACATAGGTAATAATAAACGCTTTTGCGAGTTCATTCACTAAAAACGGACGATTTCACTATATATAATGAAATAAAATGTTGCTAATAGAAACTCTTCATGCATTCCTGTCACGAACACTTGACCTTTGGTTTCGTGTTGTTTTCATTCAGCGGCTGGGGGCAATACGATTAAGGTGTTCATGTGTTAAAACATTGTATACATGCTAGCTCTCTATGATGAGTGGCAATTAGGAAGTCGACCGTTGGTAGAGCGCACTTGCGGTACAAAGACGTTCACAAAAGTGATATTAAAGCTCTTGGCGTTGACCCGGCGAGTTGGAAAAGAACTTGCTCTTGACCGCTCACAATGGAGGCATTGTATAAAGCGTCGTCTGCAAGCTGGGGATGAGCAGATGGCGCTGTTGGCTGCTGAACGCAGATCACGCTGCTGGAGTGCAACCGAGTTCTGACTATCGTTAAAAGCACTGCGAGCAAGATTGTTCCTCCCGAATTGGACTGTTTAGTCAATCAAAAGCTGTAGAACTTGAAATTTCATGCGATTGTGATATACATCCATTGTCGAAATCGACCGAAGGAGGCCAACAGAACATTTTAGCTCTGGTTTGGTCTTCCATTCCTCCTACTATGATGTGCGTAGCCGACAAAATATGCTTGCACGTTAAACTTTCAAGGTATGAGTAATATTCCTTCATGACGAGTGCAAACAAAACGGAACCGGTGGTGGTGATGTATGTGTGATGGAAATGCATTGAAGTATGGATTTTTCCTTCTACTTTTATTAGGTTAACACGGACCATGTGTAATTAAACCGTTTGGACGTGTCAGGATTATCCATCGGCGGCGTACAATTTCCAAATTTGTTTATTCCGATAAGCACTTTTCACATAAAATTTCAGGCTATTCCAAAACATGATTCTTCCGCGAAACGTTCGAATATTCATGATTGATGCGACACATTCTATAAAA
This sequence comes from Atriophallophorus winterbourni, assembly GCA_013407085.1. Lineage (NCBI taxonomy): Eukaryota > Metazoa > Platyhelminthes > Trematoda > Plagiorchiida > Microphallidae > Atriophallophorus > Atriophallophorus winterbourni. The sequence goes on along the minus strand of JACCGJ010000573.1, from coordinate 46,481 downwards.
CTAATCAGCTATTTCATAGTAAATGCGATTGTGTGACACATTAATTACGACGGGATGAGCCTATTTCTTTCATCCTAAAGAAACGTCATATTATAAACTAATGGTGAAGACTCACCTGGGGAATCTGAAGATGAAGCAAAATATTTTTGTATAGCGTGTATTATATCAAGCGCGTCAAATCGATGTACACCACCCTAAATATATTTTTTTTCAGATGATATTCGAGCTTTGATACAACAAAATCTCTAGCGAATCCCAGTTGTTTAAATTGATGAAAAAAGACGGCCATACACATCGAATGTCCGAAGATGACAGAATCTGTGCTAACATGAATTTTTCTGGCAAATAATTTTGATGTTAGTTCTAAGAATATTTTGTAGTAGCATATATTTTGAGCTGCTTGGTGCAGCTATGGGAACAACAAATAAATCAACAAATAAATATATTTATTGCAGCACAGGATTCAAGTTTGGGTTTGTTTGGATTTGAATTTGTACACTATTTTTGGCAAAAACCTACCATGAACGATGCGTCGCTGTAAAAACTAGTTTTTCTAATTTCATTAGTGATAGATTTTAGGGGCAGAATCTGAATATAAATTCAAACTAAGGTAATCCGGACCAAGTCACTACTTGATAGTAATAATAATGAAAAGGTATCATCGTTTCTTATTATTCTTCTTCGTTTAAAACTGCATAACGGTTACTGTAACATAACGGTGTATTTTGAGTTTAACAACACCAATCGTGTAGCTTTCACAATTTTAGCGGTGAATATCTTTGATGCAATTGATTGAACTTACTTTTAGGGCCTGAATATTGTAGTATCATGCGATCAGTATTAGTTTAGACGTTTTGAAGCGAATTATGTAATAATCTTGTTAATATACATGTAACAAAAATACGGTGTTTAGAATTGTGTTTGGAAATGAACGCTCCGCGTGCTTTAAGTCAAGAGGTCAAGAAAATAACATCTACCTCTGGATCGTTAGAAGAGAGAAATGTGGAACGGAGTTGATCATTGCATTCAGTCAATCATGGCTGAATCCCTCCTGGCATCCTAATCTACACACTTCGTTTACGCTCAATGCAAAGTTAGCCACATCACCATTGCTATTTGCATCCCCAAGTAAACTTTCCATCGGTAATCACTACGAAACATCAATAATCGCTCTAGGCACATGAACAGGAATTAAACATACGCAACTCTGTATTCAACCTGTCTGAAACGGCCATCATACTGATTCCATTTGTCAATAGATTCCGTGCAAACTGGTGCACTCCAAATTCATGAAATAGGAAAAGTTAAAACGCTCCGCTCTGGATTATTACATCTTAAGTTTGAGAATTCTGGGCGTTCTTCGAACAGAATCATGGGCAATGGTTGCCAGCGTGCTAACATAGGACAAACGTCTAGAGAACTTCGAGCTGGGAGAAACCAACCTATAAAATGATTTCAAAAGCAGATCCGTGATCCCAGTGAATATCATTCACTAATACGGGATTAACAACTAGCTGAATACGTGCTACACACCGGCCACAACGTGGACCTCGATAACGTCAGGAGATAGCCGGAGTGTGTAACCTTATAGTGAAAGTCTTCACGGTGTAGCGGTTAAAATAACAAAGGCTGGGGTGGTGAACAAGTTCGCTTTCGGTTTTGCAGCGGATTAAGTTTAACGTGCATAATCCATAATGTGCTCCCAGTTACATTAAGCGGACATTGTTCGCTCCTGCACACAAAATACGCAATTAATTGAGTAACTCAGCATGCGTAAGTGGAACGACTGGCATTGATCTCGACTATCTATCATAGGTAGTTTAGGATTGCTCAGGTAAATTCATTTCGAACGGACCCTCGTTCGTACTAACACGAAGCATCTGTGCCTGAAGAGAAATGTTTCGACAAATGTGGACTAACCGATTTTTGCAAAAAATCATTAACATTAACGAAGCGTGTATTATTTAATAACAGTTGACCTGATCTGTTCAGCTGGGCGATCAAGAGATATTTTACGGGATTCTTCAAAAATCATCGGGTAAAAAAGCTACTCAAATATGTCAGTCTGAAGGCAGGATCATAAACTCTTATTTGCGATCGGTGAAACGATGGACAATAATCCACTTCGTAAGGCGTGGGATTAAAATGATGATTGTCGGGGATTCGAATCCCGCCTGAAGCGGAGAATATGCACTGCTGATGAGCTCAAATAAGTGTGAAAATCGAGTCCAGTGCTTCCATTATGATCCGTCGTGATCAAATTGGTGAATATTTCTATGGGTTTGGCACGAATAAGTTGATTCAATTCATATCAATTCAATTCAATTCAATTTAATGGTCTAAAAAGCACATAGCTTTAAAAGAATTCTTGCTTGCTCACAAAGTTTTCATCTCATTTGTCATCTCTTTCTCCTCTTGTTTTTTCCCCAAGGGTGGTTTTTGATATATCACTTTGGAGCCCTTTACTGGTAGTCCTCCGCTAGTACACTCCTCAATTAAACATTATTTTATTTTAATTCGAATGCAACTCAGCGGATTAGCTGAAATATGTTCAACTTTTTGGCAATATGTTTATCAGATCTTCGAAAGATTTCCTAACAGTGTAATATCACTGGCTCTAATGTTTTAAAACAACAAATTAAATTTGAAATTACTCACCATTCTTCAAATGATCTGAAGAATAGATGATATCAAATATATGTATCATGGTTGGTGTTCAGATGCATATTTTATTCTAATTTCGTTTTAAATATCGGTACCGCATATCAAGGTACGGAATTCTAGAAAAATATAGCACGTACGGCAATCAACAATCAACAATCAACACTTTAACAGGGGATGTATACGGATAAGTAAAGTCCGCGTGTCATTTTCTCAAACACTGTTCATACAAGAGTCTTAGTGTGTGTCATTGGTATAACAATCGTATTGTGGTTGGCAAACAGTCTGCTTCTTATTCTATTCTATTCTATTCTATTCTATTCTATTAACTTACATTGCTATTGTTATTTATCGAGTCGTGCTTGAGACATGACCCGAATCAACTCAAGCTTGAGCAAGTTCATAATTAAACTTCTCATTCTGAGTTAACATTCAGTTTACGCGAGTCACGAAAATCTTATTTTTTAAGTTAACAACGGTTTAGAAGCTCAATATCTAAGACAAAATGGGATAATTTATCAAACATTTCTTAGGAAGAATGCTGGATAGGTTTCTATGATTGTCAGCAATTCACCAGGAAAGTTAATTGTCAGTTCTTTCTTTAAATCCTAGACATATGTTTTGTTTGATTCAACAACTATATTCAATCTATGAGAAAAACTTCCAATTATTGTTTGAGGGCATTGTTCATTCGGATATAAGGCTGCTTGCCCAAACTAAATCGAAACCTATTTGAGAATATATACTCCCATGATACTAAGTACAGTTTATCGGATGCATGTTTTACATGTATTGTGTAGTTTATAGGAGCATCGATTCGATGTTAAAATTCACAAAGATTTGTCTCACATATTCGCTCGCATTCGTAATAGATTATTCTAGTTTGTGTATTGGAGCTCCATCCATACGATGTCAGCTCGTTCTGCTGCCAAACATCTTTTCATGAGACTCTCTACATCTTTATGACATTGGCTTTTATATTTCAAAGAAAAGCACAATTTCTAGCCCTTTGGTTGCCTTTGATGCTTCGGCAAAAACTAGCAAGACTAAATTTCGGTTGTAAACGGATTTTCACATTGAAATAAGTTATCTCCAACTGATAGTTTCTGGTGACACATGATTACTCAAGGATAGTTTTACAATGCGAGAGTCTGTGAATTCAGTAAAACTGTGGAGTAGGATAAAATTTTGATATCATGGTTATCTTAAAGACACAACACATTTGCCGCGACATGTTTTGAATATTTCATTTCCCTCTCATGCTAGGAAAAATTATGGGTTGCGAATTCAATATAGAATATTACAATTGACGTTTTCATCGGTTAAGTAAAACGATAAATTGCAAGCTCACAGACTTTTTTATCAGCAATCCTTTTGATAATCAGGATATTATGCAGTTTGGCCAAGCGTTGACTATAGTCGTTTTGTTTATGCACATTTCTTCACAATTACCAGCTGCTTAGACTGTATTTGCAGATGCGCATGCGCTTCCAAACTACCATGGGATATTAAATGTCAATTTGTGCAGAAATGAATAATCAAATTCATTAATTCGCGTGTAGCGGTAGGTATATCGATTTGTTGAATACTTGTCATTATTAAATAGGCACGTGCAGTTAAATGTTCAATTTCAGGAACAAATATAAATCACAATCCCTTAACGAAACTAGAATAATTTAATAACATATGTAACAATCTTGAGCGAGATACGCTTTGAATTGCAAGGGGTTAGGATTCATTTAGTGGAAGAATTATTGTGTTGTATCTTAGAACAATGAAAACACACCAACGATGAGAACACACATGATACTTAGCCAAGCACAGTAAATGTGGTCGCACGAAGTTGATAATTTCAAAAAATCCACATCGGCAATTCGCATCAAGTGCAATTAACCCTACCAGCTCCAAAAACAACCAGGGAAATCGACTAAATCAAATGTGACTAAATTCCAAATGGAAAATGCCAACTTGTTAAATCCGCCCTGATTCAATTGGCATCCATAGGAGTTAACATACTCCTAGTGTGATCTAAATATATTCAGTTTAAAAATCGACCGTGAAAATTATTCATTTGCGACGGTAAAGGTAGCGAATACTTCGTGTTTAGGGCAGCTCAACTTGCAGTGCAATTGTGAACCAAATTTTATCCGAACAGTTAATAAAACATTTCCAACTTTTCTCTGATGCGTTGGGATTATGTGCAGTGCAGTGTAGAACATGGGTGCCGTATTCTTAATCTTATGAGCATATATTTGAAAATTTGTTACTCATGAGCAGCGATGCAAATATCGGAAATCTGTTCTTCTTTGGAGGAACGGTTTAAATTTAGTTTTACATAGATCAAGCAAATAAGATGACCTGTTTACACAGGTTTGATTTTCTGGAAAATAAATCAATTCCTGTAGGATTCGCAACTATAGGCCCAAATAGGTCAAGCACGTAAAGGAAATCACTTCGGTATATCGTTTCTTTGATGGTCGTATTTACTGGTGCAACCTATGAAATGTTTAATCGCGTTTGATGTCCAAGGGTTTAGAATATTTCTTATCACTTCTAAACTAAAGTCAACCTGAATTGTCATAGGTTCGGACACCAGATAAAATAATTTACCTCGCAGTTGATGAAAACGTTTTCAGAATGACTCTCTTCTTTACTTTATAAATGTTCAAACCTCTTGATTGAATTGCATTTCAGTTGCATTACATTTAGAAAAAACATGCAAAATATCTGGATACCGCAAATTCGATGTTTAATATAACGAGATCTGATATTAAATGGACAACTCACATGCGAACCATTGTTTTTGTGTTATAACTATCAGATAAAGGTACAATGTAAACATTTTGTGACAATATTCATTATGTTCTTGGTAACCTTAGTGATCTTACCGGAGTTTATTTGGGATTGACCTGAATAATATATTTTGTAATATACATATTGTGATTCGTTTCTCTAATATATTTCAATCGTAAAAATTAATTTATTGCATTATTTATTTGGTCGTTAATTATGGACACATTGTATGGTCAATACCGGAAAAATGAAAATTTATGAATCTAAATGATGATGCTGTTGTACAAAATAAATATGAATATGTTTGCCAAATATCAACTGAATAGAAATAAAAGACAACGTATTGCTAATTTTGTTTATAACTCATTTTTCAATTTTTACGATATATATATATGTATGTATTTCCTAATTAAAATATTTATTCGTGTTGGGTTATATGCAAATGTGCTTTTTATAATAGGAAAAGATTCGGGCTGAAATAAATTTCAAAGATCTTCTGGTGTCGATAAGTAAAATCACTTACCATAATTGAAATTCACTATTGGTAGAAAAAATACATTGTTCAATTAATAAACCTTGAACATTTCACATAAAACGTTGTTGTTGACTTCATTAGGTCGATGTTGACAATAGATGTACATCACAATCTCATGATTTTGTCAAGTTCCACAACTTTTCAAATGACTAAACAATCCGATTCGGGAAGATCAATGTCTCCCGCAGCGCTCATGGCGATCTGCATTACACGTTCGCTGGGTTTCAGTTGCACGCCGGTGGCGTGATTTGCGTTCAGCAGGAAAGAGCTATATTTGCTCCACACCAGCTTGCAAACGACGCTTTACACAATGCTTCCAATGTGAGCATTCAATTAATACACGATTTGGAAAATCTGAACTACATAGCCTAAAATTGTAACGTTATTTCACGTTATACTTGACATTATGAAATGTATTTCACAAATATGGAATATGTCACTAGAAATTTGTTCATTGTAGTATTGTGTAGTTTACAGTGTAGAACGATAGATTATCGTATATCATATCATGCTCCAAACTTGCAAATATAAACATAATGGAGTAAAGTATAAAAAATCAGTGTATTTTTTTGTGGCGTTACTTCAATCACAAAACATGATCCTTGTAGTGTTGCATTCACTCATCTTGTGGAGCTAGTACGATCAGGATGCGCAGGTCTTGAATTAGTGGAGAAACGATAAACATACTTGAAATTGCAGTCCATTGATGGTTAAAGTTGGCGAGACCAGCACTTCTACATATACACTAGTTGATTGGTTTAACCCATGAGATTGAACAAAAAGTAAAAACTATAAAGCATTTTAATCACACACACACACGCATTCTATATGACGGGTTTCTTGTGGTTTTCGCTCATCAAGTCGGGAAAATACGATCGAGAAGAAATGGTACACAATTTTTGAAATTGTATGTCAATGTTGGATAAGGCTACCATTTATAGCCAGATGAATCGCGTCTACATACAAACAGATTGATAGATTGAATACGTGGGGTTTAACAGCAACTAAACATTTGCATGCATTCCCAATACCGACCGTTATTCTGCCGATTGCGTTCCTCGGATGGGGATTATACGGTCATGATCCGCATGTTTATAGCATAGAACAGTGGAGTATACGTTGAGTAACTATTAGTGATTCATACTACGTTCGAATGTATATTATACTAACGTAATAAATATGGGGAGGTGAATATGATTAACAAATATACATGATCGGAATACAACGATGAATTATAATCAGTGCATTTGGTCAGTGCATTACAATATCCTCTGAAAGAAACGGAGAAACTTACTTTCTATATCTGGTTTCCAAGGTAATTCTTGAACGGTTTTCTTTGACTTTTTATTGTTTGTCGTTGTGGCTGAAATCAAATATAATTTGCTATAATAAATCATGGGTAGAAAAATAATTAAGAAGACATTTTTCAATAATATGAAAAATGTGAGTCGGAGTTGATAATAAAATTGAATTGTTAGTAGTAGTTTATATTAGATTTATATATTTAGAACCGGAGAAGGTGCTTAGCAAATGAGTAAACTTGTAATGAACCTGTCACTTTGTGACTTGTTATTGATCCTTTCCTACAGGAGTGTATTTTTCGTATCCAATATGTTAGTGCAAACAGGTTTCAGTTTTAAAAGTAAAAGTTATCTGGCCAGGCCTGTTTTATTAATGAATTACAAAATTCACGTATTGGCTGACATGGTTTAGATCGAATTAAAGACTTTAAACTTCAAATCTACCGACATGGGTTATTAAATTCGAAAATATGTAACGGTAATATGTGCTATGATGATCCGGTATGTCATACCTGAAACCGATCAAGATAAATTGCACAACACAACAATTCAATTGTAATCAAAATAGACTAACCTTGTTTGTTCTTTGTCGAAGAAGCTAGTTGATTCAACAGATCGATACAAAATATCAGAAGTGAATGTGGCAAACATATGCACTCATTGGCATGTCAATAGGACACACAAAAATAGAGCATATCCAGCATAGTTAAGTAAACCAAACATGGCTATGGCTTAGCGGGAAACATTTTAATTGGCAAATCCCCTTGCGATAGCTTAGGTTTTGCCTACCCGCCAAATCGCGATACCACTTGGGTTGTGTTAAGAGTGGACGAAATTCGTGTGGTTAGTTTGTTTGTTGCAAATGCATGCAAATAAGGATTATTGTCAAACCCCATGGGCTTAGTTTCATCTACAAGTCTGCGGTCACATCTGGTTGAACGGGTTGTTCGTGGTAGCTTAAATCCACTGTTCAAACTTTGTTTTTCATAACCCACTGTTTAAGCATGTTTAAAATGTTCTTACTATTGGCACAGAAACAAAATCATTATTCAAATATGAAGAGTACATAACCTTCGAAGCGTGTGTAGTTGGAATTGTCCTATATATACATAGAAACATGCAAAACATTTCGTTGCGACCAACGGCCGCGCAGAGTTGCAATCAATGATTATACAGAGTAATTTTTTTAAATTCGAGAACAAATTTTAAATTACCGCTGGATAATAAGTGTACCAGTAATGTCTCATGGTCAAATTTAATAAAAAGGTTATCGATTCCAAAAATAATTTTAAAGAAGTAAGAACCGAAAGTTTAATCGAAAATAAGGCAAGATTTAGCTGCAAATTGAAGTGCGATATATCAAATGTAGCATATCTAGAGGATTTGAATTTTATTTCAATTGTTTAAAACGGAAAAAATGAAAATTTGATTTGAAAAATAGCAATGGAAGCTCTTGGCATTGACCTCAGGAATTGGAAAGATGTAGATTTTGACCGCAAACATTTGAGGCAATGCATAGTACGTCATCTACGATCTGGCGAAAACCCGATACTGTCTAGATCATGCCGAAAGTGCGTGAATGCTGCTGATTAGCCGAGATCTGCTTATTATTTTGAGCGCTGTGTGTTAGGTAGTTTCTCCCGAAAGGTTGAATGGTCTGCGAAGATGTATATTTTCTCTAGCAGTAGTACAGGTAAACCAGAAGTTTTCATTATCAACTGGACTTTCAAATGATACCATTAATATTTTTTAGCTGATGTCTAAGCTCAATATTCGCTCTTCCATGTTGCATTGCTGGAAACTTGTCGAAGCAGGAAAACCCTCGTTTGGTACTTTTCGACAATGTATACAGAAGTAGCATGCGCCAGGAATGTTGTCATCATTTGGGATCGACATCACACTTTGCGTGACACGTGTTGAGCAGTTGAGACACGTGACAGATTTGAACTTACCACTAACCACTTTCTCACAGTTGACATATAGTTTGCAAACCGTAGATTGTTTAAAAAAGCTCATTTGCATGCATTTCAATCACACAAACCACAATTTTTCCATTTCAGCGGGGTCAACTAAACCTACAGACAGAATGATAATAAAATCGATACGGCAGGGTTTGTTGTCAGTCTCTCTTTGAGAATTCTTATATGAAATTGACTGCTTCTTAAGCCACAACAGTTTTTGCCTGCTGATTTTTTACAGGTAATATAGAAGTCAGCTAGATAAATGTACAATGTTTCCTAAGTGAACCAAAATAGAGACGCAGGTTTTGAGTATACATCGTTGCGAAAACATTCGAATCTCATTTCTAGATTCTTGACCATGCAACTTGTATTACAACGGCACTGGTGCCTTGTGAGAAAGAAGGCCACCTGACAGACGTTCCTGGACGGCATAGAGGTATTCCGAATTAGAAAATGCGTCCTGTGACTAATACACTTTCTGTCTTGGACAACGAGACAATTTGAGCTATTGGTTCATCCACTGTTTATCAATTTATGTATGTGCTCAACTGGTCTGGCAATTTATTGGAACATACATCAGTCCGATTGTCCTTGGACGAATGAAATTTATCCGTGGTAAAAATCTTGGAAAGAATATTATAATAGGAGTTCATTCCACTTTTTTTCGTGAAACGTAGAATTCATAGACCTTTCTTTCAGCTAGGAATAATATATCATTCTTAACGAAAACAAACAGCGATCGCTGAAACTTACAGGCAGCATCGCTTACTGAGATGAGACAAAGCAATAAGAAACATTGATATATGTTTCAACTAAATTATTTTCGATGATACTGTAGAACAGGTTTGCCAATTTCAAAATTTGAAGGAATTATCCTCATAAAAAGAAAAAAATACATGGCTTTTATGTGTCCAAAACTCCATCCACAATATTTTGGCTGTTTCCCCATGCCAAGTGGGACAATCGAGATTGGTGCACGTTTTAGCTTGAAACATTATGTTGACAAACAGATTCATTCTTTGGACAAGCACTCAAGACGCTCATGTATGACCAAAGTGATGTGTTGCTCACATCCTTCGAAATTACTCTCCACTACCGGTTTCTGGCTATTTGCCGTCATCAGGTGGAGACAGTAAGATTAGGTTCAGTGAGCCTTGAAACAGTGGATACATTTTGAACAAGGATATACTTCAATGTTGCTGATGCATAGGGTTCGTAAAAGAAACCATTTCAAACATTCAACCGGAAACATATACAGAAGTTGCTTATTAAATCTTAGTTACACATATCCTGAAACTTGATTTATGTATTTCAACACAAAAACCCGAATACCGATTCGTTTTATTTGCAATAATCAAGGAAGGACAGTGCGGTCAGACTCCTAATGCCTGGAATCAGCGAAAACATGGCAAACCCGGTTACATCTTGCAAGCCAGGTTGTTGTTAGCCTCCGTCGGGCGATGTCGACCATGGATGTACATCACATCGCATGAATTTCATGTTTTGCAACTTTTTGAATGACTAAACAGTCCGATTCGGGAGGAACAATCTCTCCTGCAGCGCTTGCAACGATAGTCTGAACTCTGTTGTATTGCATCAGTTGCACGCCGTCGGCGTGATCTGCGTTCAGCAGCCAGGAGCTGTATTTGCTCCTCCCCGGCTTGCAGTCGACGCTATACACAATGCCTCCAAAGTGAGCGGTCAACAGCAAGTTCTTCCCAGCTTGCGGGGTCAATGTCAAGAGCTTTCGTATCTCTTTTGCAAACATCTTTGTACCGCAAGTGCGGTCTGCCCAATGGTCGACTTCCTAATTGCAACTCACCGTAGAGTAGATCTTTCGGAATACGACCATTTTCCATTCTATAGACATGACCAAGCCACCGCAGGCGGCGCTGACGTAATAGGGTGAACATGCCCTGTAGACCAGCTTTTGAAAGCACTTCAGCGTTAGTCACTCTGTCCATCCACGATATGTTCAAGATACGACGGATGCTTCGTAGATGGAAAGCATTCAGCTTCCGTTCGTGTCTTGCGTGGGTGGTTCAGGTTTCACTGCCGTATATTAAAGCATTTAGGACGCACGCGCCGTATACCATCATCTTTGTCTTTACAGTCAGCTTGCGGTTACCCCAAACACGAGAGTTCAATCGGGACAAAATGACAGCTGCTCTGCCAATCCGCTCATCAATCTCCGTGTCTAGCGAGAGGTTATCCGCAATGGTTGAACCAAGATATGTGAAATGACGTATTGGTTCGAGCTGACAGTTTCCAACAGTGATGATTGGTGGCGATACAGTCCCTTGACCAATGACTTTGGTGTTTTTCATGCTGATTGTTGGACCAAAGTCTTTGCATGCTGACGAAAAACAGTCCATTAGCGACTGTAGGTTCTCTTGTGAGTGAGCAATAAAGGCTGCATCGTCGGCAAACTTCAGGTCACGGATTATCACATCCCGTACTTTGGTTTGTGCTCTCAACCAGTTCAGGTTGAAAAGCTTGTCATCACTTCGCGTGCGTATGTAAATGCCTTCTGTTCTCGTCTTATAAGCGTGCTTCAGAAGCAGAGCAAAGAAAAAGCCGAACAGCGTGGGAGCAAGAACACACCCTTGTTTGACGCCTCGGCGAATTTCAAATGATTCTGAACTGCAACCGTTAAAATGGACTGAGACTTTCATGCCTGAGTGGAACGAAATAACGAGTCTCAGCAGCCTTGGGGGGCAGCCTATCAGATCGAGCATTTTGAAGAGACCCTCCCTGCTGACGTAGTCGAATGCCTTAGTTAAATCAATGAAAACAGCGTATAATGGCATACGCTGTTCCCGACACTTTTCTTGAAGTTGTCTCAGGGAGAATATCATGTCAACGGTTGATCTTCCCTTGCGGAAGCCACATTGAGATTCGGAGTAAATTCTATCAGCTAAAACTTGCAGCCGGATCTGTAAGACTTTAGCAAACAATTTGCCTACAACATTCAGAAGGCTGTTTCTTCTGTAATTTTTGCAGTCGCCTCTGTGGACCTTATTCTTGAATAGCGTGATGTTCTTTGTGTCTCGCATCTCTTGTGGGACACCCCCCTACTGCCAGCACTGAAGAAGCAAATGGTGAAGAGGCTGACAAGCCAGGTATATGCATTCAATTACATGTGCCTTCTACGAAACGGTTCTGAGGCGTGTGATGGACATGCGTGCTTTGATCACATGAGTTTATTTAATTTAAGTAAAGTGCCGCTCACATCCCCATCTTTTGCACACCAATATTGGTTTCTAGCTTTTTGCGTCGTCAGGTGGATACAGTAAGATTTCATTTAATTTTTCATTCAATTCAATTTGGATGGTCAAAAAGCATATAGTTTTACAGAAAACCATAGAATAATATATGATGTATAAATAAAATAAAAAGCAAAAACGGGATTTTCTTAATTACTGAACAGTTCAAGAATCAGTTAAAAATCCGAAGGGTGGAAATTGCTTTAGTTTGGTGGGATGACACATGTAGATCCATGGGATTAAGATGCACCGTTTTTTCTATGCATCTGTTCAGGGGAAAATAGGCAACAAGTTTTCTCTTAAATATGTATTGATATAGGGAGTTCGCAACACAATCCTGTAGTTTGTTCCACGTAAAATAAACTCGCACGAAGAAAAATGTCTTCTCATAACTCTTGATAATTGGACTCGAGCAGTGGACAATGGATGCCCTTTCCATGCTTGTTAATTGGACATGTCTAAAGCAAAGTCTTGGGGCCAATACTCTTCCTCGTGTACGCGAACGATATACCCGAAATCGTACGCAGCAAAATCATTTTATTTGCGGATGACATCAAAGTCTGGACTAGCATACGCACCATAGAACATTGCCAAATTCTCCAAAAAGATCTCGAAGCACTTCATAATTGGTCCTTTCGGAACTGCCTACCATTTAACATCCAAAAATGTAAAATGTTACACGTCCTTAAATCATTCGAATTCACATAGTCTCTGGGATCTCAGCTACTTTCATGGATCACTGAAGAGAAAGACTTGGGCGTGTGGATTAGCAGTAACTTGAAGTCTTCACGGCAGTGTTTTGTTGTATAAAAAAAGTCCTGACAAAGCTGAGCATTACTCAGAAGGATCTTTGGTCGTTTCTCAAAGCAGATACACCCACGTATAATTAACACCTATATCAGACCAACAATGGAGTATGCTGTTCAAGTATGGTCTCCATGGTTACAAAATTACATGACCTTGCTACAACGGGTATACCACCGCGCTACAAAACTGGTGACCGGGCTATAAAACAGGCCATTCGAGGAGCGGATTGCAACTCTAAGCCTCTTTGACTTTTCATACCGTCGTCTCGGGAGTGACTTGATCCTGCTGTTCAACATTCTGCATAAAGTGAATCACCCACTTGGACACCTGTTTCATCGGCAAGAAGCACGTGGTAGCAGATCGCAGAGCTACAAGCTAATTATTCCACACTCCAGATCAAAATGTCGAAGGTTTTTCTTTGCTGTCAGAGTTTTGTTTCATATGGAACTACCTGCCCCCACATATCATTTGCGCAACGAGCCTGAACATGTTCAACGCTGATCTAGACAAGTATTTGTTGACCAAATCCAACCTTGCACCTGAATACACGTGCTGACTTTCCATATGGATATAACATTTGTGTTGTTTTCATGCATTCCCTATATTTTTAATCTGTGGTTACTGTAAAGTATTTGCTATTTGGACCATTAAAACTTTGAATTACTCTGCGCCAGGATGTCCTGGATTTAGAAGAAGATAAAATCTAGTCCCAGCGTAAGTTGGTCCATGAACCGTTGAAAAGATTGCGCGGCGTTGCGCAGTCCAGACGGCCAAAAATGTCTACTGCAGTTAAATTGTGATTGAGACACAGTCAGAGTCAATATGTGAGTCCTTGTCTTATGCGAATTCCATAGATAAAACAATAGGCATTGCAGAGGCTGATTTGCAGGGTGAAAATACCGTAAGTTAAAATCAAATTCGCTATGTTTGCATGACGAGGATAACCGAAAAAGCTTAGACTTGCGATTCGCTCAGTATTGCTTGTACCAGACTTATCTCACCGTGGATTACATGTTAAAACTTTATCAATCTCTGATCCATTTAAGAAAGATTTTGTTATTTGCAATTTACAAATACTTTCTCTATACTTACCTCGTGTTCGCTTTCGGTGTGGGTTTCCTGTAAATTGAACAACACCGAATAAATTTCCAAACACGGACCTACATTTTGCGTGAGCTAATCAACTAAAAACATAAAATCACTGATATACACAAACATTTCGTAACGTAATCTCATTTCGACATAACAGAAACGTGTTTCCACATCTCATTGTCTGAAAGTGAATTCTCTTTGCCGAGCATGTCTCTATTCCGACGTGACCGTTTATGTGATGGCGGAGTAGCAGCACTCTACTTCAAGCAATCTTTTATCTGTAGAGTTATGAACGACCAGACCTTAGATATACCTGACACACTTTGGTGCTCTCTGACTCTTAATTCAGGAGACCATTGCATTATTGGAGTAATATAACTTCCTCCAACAGCAACTCTCGACCTATACAATAAACTGATTAGTGCTTGCGCTATGTAACAACGTGGTACAATTCACAAATATTGATAATGGGGGATATCAACTTTCCCTAGCTCTATAGCCCGGATGATCATCCATCAGAGACAATCGAATATGAACTTGGATTACGCACCAATTTATAGCCATTTTTTGGATTTACTTGTTTGAGTTGATCAAACCGACCGTATACCTTTGGCCTAATACTTACATCGGATCCCACCGTTGCATAGAATATCGGTCATATACCGCCAATCAAACGAAGCGATTACGTTTTCCTAGAATTCGAGTACGTTTGTAGCGCTAGGCTCAACAGTAACGGAACGAAATGAGACAGGAGGGTGAACTACCGTGCTCTGTGTGCCGAAATGCAAAGCACTAGTTTCGCACAACTGGATTACACCGATCCGGATAGTCATTGAGGCTCTCTCTTACAGCACCTGAAATCTATATTGAAGGAACACGCAATGTTTGTTTTGAAGAAAAGTTCTTAACGTAATAAATTAATACTACGAATCAGGACTGAAAAGTATCTAAAACAAAGGGCAATAGCATGTGAGTTTCGCAAGGCAACCGAAGCAGCTGATTTTTTGGCACAATATACTCGACTTCGAAAAACGTTATCAGCTTAATTCGAGATTATTAATAATTCGAGAATCAAATAAAAATCCAAAGAGGGAAAATTGCTTTAGTTTGGTGGGATGACACATGTAGATCCATGGGATTAAGATGCACCGTTTTTTCTATGCATCTGTTCACAACACAATCCTGTAGTTTGTTCCACGTAAACAAAAATCGCAGGGCGAAAATTTCTTTTCATAACTCTCGATAATTGGACTCGAGCCGTGGACGATTGATGCCCTATCAATGATTGTTAATTGGACATGTCTAAAGCTTTTGACCGTGTTAACCACAGCATGACTTGACTTAATCCCTTGAGTTTCTGGAGGAACATAGGGCCTCAGCAACTTCCCTCCACTTTGGTCTGTCCATAGCAGCCAGTTTGATGTCGTTCCAGTTAAGTCCACACTTGCGGATTTCCTCTTCACACGAGCGCTTCCAATATAGCCTTGGGCGTCCGACCCGTCTCTTCCCGATTGGGTTGCATACCAGGGCATGACGCGTGATGTCATCATAAGGTTTCCGCAAGGTGTGCCCAACCCATCTCCACTTTCTTCTACTGATCTGCTGGGCGATCGGATCCTCAGCAGCAATCTGCCACAGGTCTTGATTCCTTATCATTTCTGGCCATTTTACCCCAATAATTCGACGAAGGCAATTATTGTGGAATGATTGCAAGCGGCCAGAAGACTTTGCTGTCACTCGCCAGGTTTCCGATCCATAGATTAGCATGGATTTGACGTCGCTTCTGAATATACGGAGTTTCGTGCGTTTTGAAAGAACCTTCTACTCCCAAATGGGTTTCAAAGCTATGAACGCGTATCTTGCTTTGCCGATTCTGGCGACTATGTCTTCGTCCGTGCCACCACTTATTGAAACAATGCTGCCGAGGTAGACGAATTGCGTGACGTCTTTGACTGCTTTACCATTGATGGTGATTGATGAGTGCCCATCAGTTAGCACACGGAGGACTTCTGTTTTTTTCGGTATTCACGCGTAGTCCTGCATATGAAGCAAAGTGTGCTAGTCTATCGGTCTCTCTCTAAAGACGTAGGGGGTCACGTGATATCAAGCAGACATCATCAGCGTAATCCAGATCATCCAAATGCTCGGATTCCTTCCAATCGATACCATCCCTCTCATCTTTTACTGTCTGTTTCATTATCCAGTCTATTACCAACAGAAAAATCATTGGGTCAACAGGCATCACTGGCGAACGCCAGTCTCAACTGCAAATGGATCGGTCAGTCTTCCGTTGTAAATTACCTGACAGGAGGCACCTTCATACAGCTGCTTTATGAGGTCCATGTACAGCGGTGGGACCCCATAGTGTGGCAAAAGCTTCCATATGAATTCGCGGTCCACACTGTCGAAAGCTTCCTCAAAATCTATGAAGTTGAGGCAAAGAGGCGATTGCCATTCAATGCTTTGTTCAATTATTATGCGGAGGGTCGCAATTTGGTCGATGCCAGACTTTTGTTTTCTGAAGCCTGATTGCTCTGGCCGTAACACTTGGTCGATAGCGTCGCGCAAACGCATAAGGATGATGCGTGTAAGTACTTTACTAGGGACTGAGAGCAGCATGATACCTCGCCAGTTTTTGCATAGCCTCAGATCCCATTTCTTAGGAAGTTTGACCAGATAACCTCTCTTCCAATCATTTGGGACCCGTCTTTCTGACCAGATTTTCTGCAGCAGAGGAAGTAACATAT
Organism: Atriophallophorus winterbourni; assembly: GCA_013407085.1. Classification (NCBI taxonomy): domain Eukaryota; kingdom Metazoa; phylum Platyhelminthes; class Trematoda; order Plagiorchiida; family Microphallidae; genus Atriophallophorus; species Atriophallophorus winterbourni. Next base: position 29,318 of record JACCGJ010000573.1, on the reverse strand, counting down.
CAGCCGAGGTGTCTAAATCAGCCTTCAGAGCTTCTAGCGGAATCCCATCTGGGCCTGGTGCTTTGCCATTCTTTAGCGATTTTAAGGCAAGAAGGATTTCATTTCGACCGGGGGGGTCAGTGTTTACATCCAGGAAATTTGCTGCAGGTGGGATGTCAGTGATTGAAGTAGGTGCTGGTCGATTTAGGAGTTCCTTGAAGTGCTCCATCCATCGCTTTCTTTGCACCGATTCCTGACTGATAAGGTTACCTTCACCGCCTTTTATTATTTTGCCGTAAGGTGTTTTCCTTCCTGATAAGGTTCTGGTAATGTTGTAGACGGTGTTCAGGTCTCACTTTTCTGCTGCATTTTCCGCCTCCGTTGCCAGCATTTCATAGATCCGCCTCTTGTCACTTCTGACACTTCGTTTCCCGTCTTTATTTAGGGAGCCGTATTGTTTGATCAGTTGGTTTTTCTGCTTGGTGTCCTTACACCTGCGGATGTGTTGTTTCAGCTGCCTTCTCAAAGTTATCAGTGCCCAAGTCTCACTCGAGATCCACTCTTTGTCTTACTTTACTCGTCTGCCAATTACGTGCTTACAAGTGTCTTGCCAACAGTCTTCCAGAGCTGTCCAGTGTTCATTCATTGGGAGCTCAGGGGTTAAGTTGTTGAGCGATTCGAATCTGTTTTTCAGTGAGATTGAGAAATTTTCTCTTGTACGCTCTTCCCTTAGTTTCTGCGTGTGGTACCTTACACTAGGCTGTCTGCCGGTTTCGCGGAAAGCTCTCAACTTGATTTTAATTTTGGCCATTAGAAGGTAGTGGTCTAAAGCAACATCCGCACCTCGCATTACGCGTGTATCAAGGAGACTATGTCTTCATTTTCGTGAAATCGATAGGTGATCGATTTGATTATCAGTAACACCATCAGGTGATGTCCAGGTGGCCTTGTGGATGTTTCGGTGTTTAAAGATGCTGCCTCCGATGACCAGATCGTTGAGCGCGCAAACATCTGCGAAAAATTCACCGTTTTCATTCATTTCACCTTGGGCATGCGTACCCATAACAGATTCTCTCCCTGTGTTGTCTGGACCCAATTTCGCGTTTATGTCACCCATCAAAATCTTAATATCTCGCTTGGGTGTCTTGTCTGGGACAGACTGCAGACGCACGTAAAATTCATCTTTCGACTCAACAGTAGCATTGTTTGTGGGCGCATAACATTGAATTACCGTCACATTTCCCCCCTTGGAGTTGAATCTCGCTGTGATTATCCGTGAGTCAACGGGTTCCCATCCAATGAGAGTGCCTGCAACATACTGCTACAAAAATTGGATCAGCTCGGGGTATGCCGCAGAATATTGGCCTGGATAAAGGATTACTTGACTGATAGAGTTATAAGGGTAAGAGTTGATGGGGCACTATCCAGCCCAGTAGACGTTACAATTGGCGTACCCCAAGGCTCAGTCTTGGGGGCCAATACTCTTCCTCGTGTACGCGAACGATATACACGAAATCGTACGCAGCAAAATCATTTTGTTTGCGGATGACATTAAAGTCTGGACTAGCATACGCTCCATAGAACATTGCCGAATTCTCCAAAAAGATCTCGAAGCACTTCATAATTGGTCCTTGTGGAACTGCCTTCCATTTAACATCCAAAAATGTAAAATGTTACACGTCGGTAAATCATTCGAATTCACATACTATCTGGGATATCAGCAACTGAATAGAAAGACCTGAGCGTGTGGATTAGCAGTAACCTGAAGTCTTCACGGCACTGTTCTGTTGTATACAAAAAGTCCTGCCAAAGCTTGGCATTACTCAGAAGGATCTTCGGTCGTTTCTCAAAGCAGAATGACTTGATCCTGCTGTTCAACATTCCGCACACAGTGAATCACCCACTCGGACACATGTTTCTTCGGCAGGAAGCACGTGGTAGCAGATCGCAGAGCTACACGCTAATTGTTCCACACTCCAGATCAAATTGTGGAAGGTTTTTCTTTGCTGTCTGAGTTTGCTTTATGTGGAACTCCCTGTCCCCATATATCATTTGCGCAACAAGCCTGAACATGATCAAGGCTGAACTTGACAAGTATATGTTGACCAAATCCAACCTTGCACTTGAATACACGTGCTGACTTTCCATATGGATATAACATTTGTGTTGTTTTTATGCATTCCCTATATTTTTATTCCGTGGTTACTGTAAAGTATTTGCTTTTTGGATCATTAAAACTTTGAATTACTCTGAGCCAGGATGTTCAGGATTTAGAAGAAGATAAAATCTAGTCCTAGCGTAAGTTGGTCCATGAACCGTTGAAAAGATGGCGCGGCGTTGCGCAGTCCAGACGGCCAAAAATGTCTACTGCAGTTAAATTGTGATTGAGACACAGTCAGAGTCAATATGTGAGACCTTGTCTTATGCGAATTCCATAGATAAAACAATAGGCATTGCAGAGGCTGATTTGCAGGGTGAAAATACCGTAAGTTAAAATCAAATTCGCTATGTTCGCATGATGAGGATAACCGAATAAGCTTGGACATGCAATTAGCTCAGTATTGCTCGTATCAGACTTATCTCACCGTGGATTACATGTTTAAACTTTATTGATTCTTGCTCTATTTAAGAAAGATTTTGTTATTTGCAATTTACAAATACTTCCTCAACACTTAACTCCGCCAAGGACGGTCCCAAGCCCGTCTGAGAAAGGAGGAGGGTTGGGCTCAGGGCTAACAACCCTATCCCGTAAAACCTACATTGCTACGGAAACGATGACAACAGATCCGTGGTTCGGTCATGTCTGCAGGATGGATCTCAGTTCGCATACGAAGGTAGCCATGCACTGGCATCCGCAAGGTAAACGAAAAATGGGACGGCTCAAGAAAACTTGGCGCAGAACTTTGGAACGCGAACTACATGCACAAGGTTTCACGGTGCAGAAGGCAACGGAAGCAGCGACAGACCGTAACCACTGGCGTGAAGTTGTCTTCGCCTCATGTGCCACTCGGCATGGAGAGGACTGAATGAAATGAATCCTCAATACTTACTTTGTGTTCGCTTTCGGTATGGGTTTCCTGTAAATTGAACAACACCGAATAAATTTACAATCAAGCATTAGCTGGTAACATAAAAACATGACATCAACGAACCAAAATATTCATTAGCATGCATTTCGTCACCCATACCACGACCAGGTTAGTGCTGTTTAAACTCATCAGGTAGGGACAGCATGATCAGGATTAGAATGAGCGTGAAACAGTGGAGGAATCGTAAACATGTAGCGCTTGTATGCCACTGTTGTATAAGGCTGGTATGAAACGTGATTGAACAGGTTGGTCGTATAAGCCTTATCCAACAGAGGCATACATGCGCTACTTGTTTACCATTCCTCAACTCTTTCAAGCGCAAACGGATCCTGATCTTATTGTCCTTACCTGATAAATGCAAACAGCATGAAACGGGTCGTGGGGTGTGGGTGTGATGAAAATACATGCAAATAAACCTTCGTGTTTCGTTCATTTTATCATCATCAGGTGAAGGTATTTTGTATATGAAGTATAAAAATTGAACAGCGTTTATAATTCACCATGACGGAACGCTAATCCGCTGATACGATTCATACAGTAGTTATTAACGCGGAAAATGTATCTTCATACTATGCTAATTGGAGTGAGTCCTAATGTATATATCATCTTGAAGTGTTTGTTCAATTGCGTTGACAAAGACAATTGACAATTGCGTTGCTGACAAAGAAATTTCAAAAAAAGCTTTTTCCAATACCTAGCAGTGAATGCATTTAAGAAAAAAGTGTTTCCCAATGCGAGTTTCATTTCGGGTGTAGGCACATTATCCCCGTTTGGTTGTGCTCAGGTTTCTTGCGATTACTTATTTTCTGAGTTCCGTTAATCAAATGTTATAAGGATTTAAATGTGCTGGTTGTATGGCAATCAGCATTCTGTTTTGGCTACTGGTGGATTGCTCTTACAGATAAAAATACGAAAGATGAGGTTGATTATGTTGTAAATGATGATGATGATGATGACGCAAAAACATTGAGATCAAAAGCATAACTGTTACGCTTTCCAATTTACTTTTTATTGGTCCAGTTATGTCGGTTTGTGTATAAACAGCTGGAAACATAACGGCAACAAAATTTATCAAATTATAAAAGCTTCCACAAGTGAATGTAAATTCGAAAGATTAAGAGCTGAATTAACTTTCAATCAAAAATGGTATTGTGACCGAGATGTTGGATCAATTCTTTGTGTAGTTTAACATAAACTTGAATTTTTCGATACTTACAAAAGAAACCTAAATAAACGACAGCAGTATTCAAATCAAATTAATATCCATTGCAGATATAACACAGGTGAATTTTAGCAACACATTAAAGCTTGTAAACCAAAGATAAGTGGACAGTCGAACGCGGATGTGAAAATGTCTTGCTAAATCGAATTATTTTTCAGCTATTCAAATTGGGCAAGTGGTGATTATAAACAGTGCTGGTCACAGAACAGTTAAGAATATCTGTGCGGAATGTCGATTCATTTAGTAGTTTAGTGGAAAGATTTGATTTACAGGAAAACCCAAAAAAACAATGAACTGCTGTTTTAAATCAAAATTAACCAGAACAGATCATAACTGCGCGATGCACTACGCGCCGACTTATTGCTTCTGTGATAAATAGTTGGAGACGTCTCATGACATTCTAGATGCGTGTGTGTTGCGTCATACAAACGCAGAAAGATCTATCAAGGATCCAAGACATCGAGGCTAGTTAATGCAATTTGCTTTAAACATTTGATACAATTTTTTTATTTCCAAAAAATCACCACATTTTGAAATATGAATTCAAGTTCTCGAAAAACGTTCAACTGTAGTTAGCTTAACCTGTATGCTCTTCCAAAATTCAACTTGTTGGATAAATCGATTCTGCTACGTCTCCTGATATCACGCAATTCCACAAAGCTTCAAGCATATTGTTTCACGACGAAGGTGAATATATATTTCAAATTCATTAAAACAAAATGAGTACTAAGAATGTGATTAAAATTCTTCCGTTGAATTCCAAATCAAGATGTGATTTTCATTTGATTCACTGAAATGTTCTGAGTTCACGAACGAGTGAAGATGCCACCCACGAGCTCCGCTTTCGAACATGATAGCTGACTAATCCTCGTTCATAGGTGTGACGCGTGTTCATATAATGGTACGACCGAACAAACGTCGGTTAATGTATGACCTTTCAGCTTCTCGAGAGAAACTTGTTAACTGCTCTCAAGCTTAAAGTGACACACATCATTTATTTGGCATCCAAGCTAGCCACCAAGTGCAGAATGAGTTCAGGTATCTGCTTCGCAGTGATTAATGTGATTTCAGTTACATTAGTAGATGAGCTATCACTAGGTTCAGGCAGAAGTGATTTTTACAACCTTGATAATTAGTCGTACAGTGGCGCTTGAAAACGTGGAATAATTGTACACAAGTTGCAGTTGTATGCCACTGTTGGATAACGTTAATACGACAGAACTGTTCAATCACATGAGCCAAACTGATTCAGACAAGGTTTGAAACAATGACCATTAACAAAATCGCTCAATTGCATGCAGTATATCAGGTGCTTCATGTGTTCCTACTATAAAGAATGGTTGCATTTTCGGAAATAATTGATCTAACTAAATTTTCTAAACACTGAAAAACCTACATGTATATGCGAATGGGTTAAAACATCGTAATCACGAAGCACGAAGCGTTTTCTCTGTGTGATGCACATGCGTGCAAATGAGCTTTCGTGCTTCTGTCATTTTACTATCATCCGGTAAGGGTTGATAAGATTTTCACATTAATCATTCAAGCCGGAAAATAAGTCTCCGTACCATGTGCATTGGAGTTATTCTTAATATATGCATCAACTTGAAGTGTTTGATTATTTGAGTTTGTTACCAAAAAATCTAAAAACAAGTGTTTTCTGATGCCTAACAGTGAATGCATTGATGAAACTAGCGTTTACGCCTGCGAGTCTTATTTCAGGTGTAGGCAACTTATCCCAGTTTGTTTGTGCTCAAGTTTCTAAGCACCGCCAATCAAAAGTTATAAGGATTTAGATGTGTTGGTTGTATGGCAGTAAACTTTCGTTTATGCTACTAGTGGATTGCACTTCCAGATGAACATGAAAAGAATGAGGTTGATCATGGTGTTAACGATGATAATGATGACGATGCATAAACATTTAGATTAAAAGCAAAACTGTTACGCTGTTCAATATACTTACTTCCTATCGGTTCAGCATTGCCGGTTAGTGTAGTAACAGCTGAAAACATAACGAAAACAACACTTATAACATTACAAATTTTTCTAAAAGTGCAAATAATCATGGAAGCCTAAGAGCTGAACTAACTTCCAATCAAAAATTATGTTTTCAGAAAAAGCTTGGATTTATTCGTTACGTCGTTTAACATAAAATTAAATTTTGCGATGCTCACAAAGAACCATAAATAAACTACAGCATTAATCAAATCATATTAGCTCCCTACCAGATTTAACACAAGTAAGTAAGCTTTCGCAAATTTAAAAAAGCCCGTTAGTACTTAGAAGTTTACGGTCGAACGCTAGCGTGAAGTTTTAACGTTATATCAAATTATAATTTTTGGGAATACAATTGGGCTGTATGATGACGATACAACAATCTGAACATTGAATAGTTGAGAATTTATGTGCAATATATTTATGATGCTGATATAATTTCGACTAAATATATGCTTCCGATGTACCTAATGAGAATAGCAAACCGTGGCGAGACGGCACCTTATTGACTGCGGGCTGCCGGTATCCGTCCAATGAGTCCTGAAAATCTCTTCCACCATCGAAAGCAGCAATTCAGGCGCTAAGCTCTACGCCAGTAGAGCCATAGCTGTTCACCGGTATGTGCTGCTTCCCGCGTTATAATGCATAGATGCGGAATTGTGTAACCATCTTGGAAACTTGGTTATTTCCTTCAAGATATAATTAGACCGGTCTTCTAAATGTTTCACATATTTTAAAGCAGTGATCTAATGGTATATGAAGAATCGTCTGTAAAATATATCATTATGCAAATAGGAATTTACTCCGGAAAATTTTGATTTGATATCTTGCACTGATGGTTGAGTTTAAAAGCATCATTTACTGCTGTGAGATGGAGGACATATTTCTGAATGGGGATTTACTCATGAGTATATAGTGAACAGATTTTGATTTTCTGGAAAACCCAAAAAACATTGAAATGATATTTTAAACCAAAATTAAACAGATCAGATCATAACTGTGCGATTCACTAAGGGCCGGCATAATGCTTCTTTGAAAAATATTTGGAGACGTCTTGTGATATTCTAGATGCGTGGGTGTTGATTCAAACAAAAAACGATAGATCTCTCAAGCATTCGAGAAATCAAGGATAGTAAATACGACTTGTAATAACTTTGTTTTACTGTACATAACCACGTTTGACCTTGATATAATTTCCGTGGATTCGTGTTCCGTGATTGCTTCGCTGTAACTTCATACACGTTTTGGCTCGGCAATAAATATTCATTTCCCGGTGTGATTTCTCCAACATTCTTGGGGAATTTATTGTAGTTGTAAGTCTACTACAAATTGTTAAGCCCGACTCAAACGCGTTGTTCTTGTATCTTTTCCTGTACGTAAAATTTTCCCGATTTACATCGGGGTTTTACATCATTTGCTCTTATTCATCATGAGCGCTTTTGAACGCGCTATTCTGAACTCGAATGTCATCACAATACCCAGTTTTATTCCAGTTTTATTAGCCGTTAATATTTCAAGCACCGCAATATCTAGGCCTCACTCCTAACCTACAAATATCGCGTTATCAAGAAATACGATGTGGGAAGTTTTTCAATCCCGTGCAGCTAAAGAAAGTCGAACCTTAACGTTTATGAATCGAGCTTTGCTATTTTGCGCCGATACGCCTATGAAATGCATAAAAATGATGTTCAATAAAAAAATCAATCACTAAAGTTCAGGTTAACTTTCATGCAAATTGCGTACGCTTATTAGGTAAACCGGAATAAGGATAGCTGTTATAAGGTGATATCTAAAGTTGTTAGCAGCTGTCTGTCTCAAAGATCACATTCGTAAGTGTATAACGAATACATGAAAAATTTGGTATGAGAGCTAATGCTTCGGATTTGCAGTAGTTTAAATTATCAAAATAATTTTTTTTACTCGAATCTAAGAAACCTTCAACTTCGAAACAATCTATAACCCGACAATGTTCCATGTGTCGAGAAAAATTTTGAAAAATGTAAGCTATGTGAATATTGACGAGTATTTTGCTTATGTATTTCGGTTTTAGATTAGCATAAACCCTCTTTCATTTCCGGTCTAATAATCTACAACACTAACTTTACAGTGAACCCAGAACGCAAGATTAATCTACGCAGATACCGATATGCGAGTTAATTTTCGCTTGAAAAAGTCTGGCATTACTGAATTAACTCAGCTTTGTTAACATCTTTTATTTCCTAGGCCTCGTCTTAAACAAATTTTCTTTAAACAATATGTCAGAGAATTTGTTAAAACGATAAAATTATAAAAACAATCGAGTGAGATCCTCTAGACAATGTCAAAGGCATCGAGAAGAAAGAAAGAATAGGAATTAATAATCAAATGTTCACTATTTATTAACATTTCTAGCCCATCTTTAAACATAGACCATCACTGAGATTTTAGAGACTTCTAACATGATTCTAAAGTTACCAATTTTACCCTAACCTAACACATTTTCCCATAAGCCGCAGTGCCAAGAATTTTACTCTTAAACCCTAGGAATAATTTGTCATAATTTACTCTCGAGCAAGCTATTGAAGCATTGTATTTTTTGAAAACTGAATGAATGCATACAAAACAATTTAAGTCATTGATAAATCAGTTTTTACGAAGGGTTCAATGTTGAAACAAGTCAATATCACTCATGGCATTCCGTTAGGATTTATCGTTGTTTGTGTCCTAAAATGTATGTACGATGAATCTATTCATAATGACGGTAAGATATTTCTGTTCGCTGATGATATTAAAAAAATGGTGGCGATTTAGCACTATCGATGATTGTGTTCTACTTCAGAACAACCTGAATGTACTGCACGAACAGTCTTCACAAAATGAACTTAAGCTCAAGTTTACAATATCCAACAATACAGGTTAACTACAGGCACGACTTTTCAAACTTGCGCAAACTTGAGGAACAATGTCTAGATTATACAACTAAAAAAGTACTAAGGTAGATTGGAAAACGCTTTACAATTTGCTGCGTCTTCACGACTTGTTACGGGAAAAGTCTTGACGGTTTCTTAGAGAACCATTTTCTCTAATAATGAAAACTTATACAACCAGTTTTCAATTGGTCTGCTCACGAATGGAAACAATGGTTTTAAAAATATATTGCTGTTTACTGTCTATATAATCTACTGTTTAAACTAGTCGGTGGCATTTTAAATATGATCTGCCTTAAGCGGATTAAACGATTGGGTCCAAGAACTCTCACTCAGCAGAATACGAGATGAATATGTTCTCACATACAAAGTGTCTTTCGAAATATTTCTAACAACAGATAATTTATATCGTATTCCATGTGTGATAGGACCTGCATGCGTAATAGAATATACTTAAATAAGGAAACTTAAAAGTGTGAATGGTATGTGAATCGTATTGGAAAAAGTGACCTTAATTAATTTAACGAACGTGCGTTATTGAATTAAAGACTTTAAACTTCAAATCTACCGACATGGGTTAATAAATTCGAATATTTGTAACGGTAATATGTGATATGTTGATCAGGTATGTCATACCTGAAACCGATTAACATAAATTGCACAACACAACAATTCAATGGTGATCAAAATTGACTAACCTTTTTTATTCTCTGTCGACGTAGCTAGTTGATTCAACAGATCGATACGAAATATCAGAAGCGAATGTGACAAAAAATTTCACTCATTGGCATGTCAATAGGACACACAAAAATAGAGCATATCCAGCATAGTTAAGTAAACCAAACATGGCTATGGCTTAGCGGTAAACATTTTAATTGGCAAACCCTCTTGCGATAGCTTAGATTTTGCCTACCCGCCAAATCGCAATACCACTTGGGTTGTGCTTAGAGTGGACGAAATTCGTGTGGTTAGTTTGTTTGTTGCGAATGCATGCAAATAAGGATTATTGTTAAACCCCATGGGCTTAGTTCCATCTACAAGTCTGCGGTCACATCTGGTTGAACGGGTTGTTCGTGGTAGCTCAAATCCACTGTTGGCTTATAAGTTCAAACCTTGATTTTCATAACCCACTCTTTGAGTACGTTTAAAATGTTCTTACTATTGGCACAAAAACAAAATCATTATTCAAAACATGAAAAGTACATAACCTTTGAAGCGTGTGTAGTTGGAATTGTCCTATATATACATAGAAACATGCAAAACATTTCGTTGCGACCAACGGCCGCGCAGAGTTGCAATCAATGATTATACAGAGTAATTTTTTTAAATTCGAGAACAAATTTTAAAATACCGCTGGATAATAAGTGTACCAGTAATGTCTCATGGTCAAATTTAATAAAAATGTTATCGATTCCAAAAATAATTTTAAAGAAGTAAGAACCGAAAGTTTAATCGAAAATAAGGCAAGATTCAGCTGCAAATTAAAGTGCAATATATCAAATGTAGCATATCTAAAGGATTTGAATTTTATTTCAATTGTTTAAAACGAAAAAAATGAAAATTTGATTTGAAAAAAGATATGGAAGCTCTTGGCATTGACCTCAGGAATTAGAAAGATGTAGATTTTGACCGCAAACATTTGAGGCAATGCATAGTACGTCATCTACGATCTGGCGAAAACCCGATACTGTCTAGATCCTGCCAAAAGTGCGTGAATGCTGCTGATTAGCCGAGATCTGCTTATGATTTTGAGCGCTGTGTTAGGTAGTTTCTCCCGAATCTTTGAATGGTCTGCGAAGATGTATATTTTCTCTGGCGGTAGTACAGGTAAACCAGAAGTTCTCATCATCAACTGGACTTTCAAATGATGCCATTAATGTTTTTATGCTGAGCGCTAAGCTCAACATGCGATCTCCCAGGTTGCATTGCTGGAAACTTGTCGAAGCAGGAAAACCATCGTTTGGTAATTTTCGACAATGTATACAAAAGTAGCATGCGCCAGGAATGTTGTCATCATTTGGGATCGATATCACATTTTGCGTGGCACGTGTTGAGTAGTTGAGACACGTGACATATTTGAACTTAACACTAACCACTTTCTGATAGTTGACACATGGTTTGCAAACAGTAGATTGTTTCAAAAAAGCTCATTTGCATGCATTTCTATCACACAAACCACAATTCTTCCATTTTAACGGGGTCACCTAAACGTACAGACAAAACGATAAGAAAATCGATACGGCATGTTTTGTTGTCAGTCTCCCTTTGAAAATTTTGTTATGAAATTGAATGCTTCTTAAACCACAAGTGTTTTTGCTTGCTGTCTTTTTTATAGGTAATATACAAGTCAGCTTGATATGCGTACTATGTATCCTAAGTGTTGCAACATGGAGACGCAGATTTTGAGGAACATCTATGCGAAAACAGTCGAATCTCAAGTCTAGATTCTTGTCCATGCAACTTGTATTACAACGGCACTGGTGCTGCTGAAGTTCGCCTTGTAAAAAAGAGGTCCACAAGACAGACGTTTCTGGGCAGAATAGAGGTAGTCCGCATTAGAAAATGAATCCTGTGACTAATACACTTGCTGTCTTGGACAATGACACAATTTGAGCTATTGGTTCATCCACTGTTCATCAATTAATATATGTGCTCAACTGGTCTGGGAATCTATTGGAACATACATCAGTCCGATTGTCCTTCGACGAATGAAATTAATCCGTGGTAAAAAATCTTGGATAGAATATTATAATAGGAGTTCATTCCACTTTTTTTCGTGAAACGTAGAATTCATAGACCTTTCCTTTTAGCTAGGAATAATATATCATTCTTAACGAAAACAAACAGCGATCGCTGAAACTTACAGGCAGCATCGCTTACTGAGATGAGACAAAGCAATAAGAAACATTGATATATGTTTCAACTAAATTATTTTCGATGATACTGTAAAACAGGTTTGCCAATTTCAAAATTTGAAGGAATTATCCTCATAAAAAGAAAAAATACATGGCTTTTATGTGTCCAAAACTTCATCCACAATCTTTTGCCTGCTTGGCCATGCCAAGTGGAACAATCGAGATTGGTGCACGTTTAAGCTTGAAATATTATGTTGACAAACAGATTCATTCTTTAGTCAAGCACACAAGACGCTTATGTATGACCAAAGTGATGTGTTGCTCACATCCCCCGAAATTACTCTCCACTACCGGTTTCTGGCTATTTGCCGTCATCAGGTGGAGACAGTAAGATTAGTTTCAGTGAGCCTTGAAACAGTGTATAAATGGTAAACAAGGTTATACTTGAATGTCGCTGATGCATAGGGTTCGTAAAAGTAACCATTTCAAACATTCAACCGGAAATATATACAGAAGTTGCTTAATAAATCTTAGTTACACATATCCTGAAACTTGATTTATGTATTTCAACATACAAACCCGAATACCGATTCGTGTTATTTGCAATAATCAAGGAAGGACAGTGCGGTCAGACTCCTAATGCCTGGAATCAGTGGAAACATGGTAAACCAGGTTTCATCGTGCAAGCCAGGTATGTGCCTTTCGCTACTAACCTTTTCAATTAATTGTGCCCCCTACGAAACTGTTTTGAGGTGTGTGATGGACATGCGTGCTTTAAGCACATGAGTTTATTGAATTTAAGTAAAGTGTTGCTCACATCCCCATCTTTACACACCACTACCGGTTTCTGGCTGTTTGCCGTCGTCAGGTGGAGACAGTAAGATTTATTTCATTTTTCATTCAATTCAATTTGGATGGTCAAATAACATAGAGCTTTACAGAAAACCACAGAATAATATGTGATGTATGAATAAAATAACAAGCAAAAACGACATTTGGTTGATTACTGAGCAGTTCAAGAATCAGTTAAAAATCCAAAGGGGGGAAATTGCTTTCGTTTGGTGGGATGACACATGTAGATCCATGGGATTAAGATGCACCGTTTTTTCTATGCATCTGTTCACAACACAATCCTGTAGTTTGTTCCACGTAAACAAACACTCGCAGGGCGAAAATTTCTTCTCATAACTTTGATAATTGGACTCGAGCCGTGGACGATGGATGCCCTATCAATGCTTGTTAATTGGACATGTCTAAAGCTTTTGACCGTGTTAACCACAGCATACTGCTACAAAAATTGAAGCAGCTCGGGTGTGCGGCAGACTATTGGCCTGAATAAAGGATTACTTGACTGGTAGAGTTATAAGGGTTAGAGTTGATGGGGCACTATCCAGCCCAGTAGACGTTACAAGTGGCGTACCTCAAGGCTCAGTCTTGGGGCCAATACTCTTCCTCGTGTACGCGAACGATATACCCGAAATCTTACGCAGCAAGAATCATTTTGTTTGCGGATGACATCACGGTCTGGACTAGCGTACGCAGCATAAAGATTGCCAAATTCTCCAAAAAGATCTCGAAGCACTTCATAATTGGTCCTTGCGGAACTGCCTACCATTTAACATCCAAAAATGTAAAATGTTACACGTCGGTAAATCATTCGAATTCACATACTCTCTGGGATCTCAGCAACTTTCATGGGTTGCTGAAGACAAAGACCTGGCCATGTGGATTAGCAGTAACTTGAAGTCTTCACGGCAGTGTTCTGCTGTATACAAAAGTCCTGCCAAATCTTAGCATTGCTCAGAAGGATCTTTGGTCGTTTCTCAAAGCAGATACTCCCACGTATAATTAACACCTATATCAGACCAACAATGGAGTATGCTGTTCAAGCATGGTCGCCATGGTTACAAAAGTACATGACCTTGCTGCAACGGGTATACCACCGCGCTACAAAATTGGTGGCCGGGCTATACAACAGGCCATACGAGGAGCGAATTGCAACTCTAAACCTCTTTGACTTTTCGTACCGTCGTCTCAGGAGTGACTTGATCCTGCTGTTCAACATTCTGCATACAGAGAATCACCCACTTGGGCAACTGTTTCATCGGCAAGAAGCACGTGGTAGCAGATCGCAGGGCAACAAGTTAATTATTCCACACTCCAGATCAAATTGTCGAAGGTTTTTCTTTGCTGTCAGAGTTTGTTTTATGTGGAACTCCCTGCCCCCACATATCATTTGCGCAACAAGCCTGAACATGTTCACGGCTGAACTAGACAAGTATATGTTGACCAAATCCAACCTTGCACTTGAATACACGTGCTGACTTTCCATATGGATATAACATTTGTGTTGTTTTTATGCATTACCTATATTTTTAATCTTTGGTTACTGTAAGGTATTAGCTTTTTGGACCATTAAAACTTTGAATTACTTTGAATTACTTTGAATAACAGTTAAATCGTGATTGAGACAAAGTCAGAGTCAATGTGTGAGTCCTTGTCTTATGCGAATTCCATAGATAAAACAATAAGCATTGCAGAGGCTGATTTGCAGGGTGAAAATACCGTAAGTTAAAATCAAATTCGCTATGTTTGGGTGACGAGGATAATCGAATAAGCTTAGACTTGCGATTCGCTCAGTATTCCTCGTACCAGACTTATCTCACCGTGGATTACATGTTGAAACTTTATTAATCTCTGATCCATTTAAGAACGATTTTGTGATTTGTAATTTACAAATACGTCCTCAATACTTACGTTGTGTTCGCTTTCTGTTTGGGTTTCCTGTAAATTGAACAACACCGAATAAATTTACAATCAAGCGTTAGCTGATCATTTACAAACATAACAACAACGAACCAAAATATTCATTTGCATGCATTTCGTCACACACCACGACCAGTTTAGTGCTGTTTGCACTCATCAGGTAGGGGCAGTATGATCAGGATCCGCATGCGCTTGAAACAGTTGAGGAATGGTAAGCAAGTAGCGCTTGGTTGCCACGGTTGTATAAGGCTGGTATGACACATGTGATTGAACAGGTTGGTCGTACAAGCCTTCTCCAACAGTGGCATACAAGCGCTACTTGTTTACCATTCCTCAACTGTTTCAAGCGCAAGCTTGTCCCTACCTGATAAGTGCAAACAGCACGAAACCGGTTGTGGTGTGTGTGTGATGGAAATGCATGTAAATGAACCTTCGTGTTTCGTTAATTTTATCATTATCAGGTGGAGGTATTTTGCATATGAAGAATAAAAATTGAACAGCGTTTATAATTCACCATGACGAAACACTAATTCGCTGATACGATTCATACAGTAGTTATTAACGCGGGAAAATATGTCTTCATACTATGTTTATTGGAGTGATTCTTAACGTATGTATCATCATGAAGTGCTTGTTTAATTGGGTTTGTAGACAAAGGAATTTCAAAGAAAGGTTTTTCCAATTCCTAGCAGTGAATGCATTGAAGAGAAAAGTGTTTCCGAATGCGAGTTTCATTTCAGGTGTAGGCACATTTTCCCCGTTTGGTTGTGCTCAAGTTTCTTGCGATTACGTATTTTCTGAGCACCGTCAATCAAATGTTATAAGAATTTAGATGTGCTGGTTGTATGGCAATCAGCATTCTGTTTGGGCTACTGGTGGATTGCTCTTACAGATGTAAATGAGGAGGATGAGGTTGATTATGTTGTTAATGATGATGATGATGATGATGATGATGATGATGATGATGATGATGATGATGCAAAAACATTGAGATTAAAAGCATAACTGTTACGCTGTCCAATTTACTTACTTCTTATCGGTCCACTTATGTCGGTTTGTGTATGAACATCTGAAAACATAACAGCAACAACATTTATCAAATTATAATTGCTTCCACAAGCGAATGTAAACTTGAAAGATTACGAGCTGAACTAACTTCCAATCAAAAATTGTATTGGGACCAAGCGGTTGGATCAATTCGTTGTGTAGTTTAACATAAACTTGAATTTTTCGATACTTACAAAATAAACATAAATAAACGACAGCAGTATTCAAATCAAATTAATATCCATTGCAGATATAACACATGTAAATTTTAGCAACACATTAAAGCTCGTAAACTAAAGAGAAGAGGACAGTCGAACGCGCAAGTGAAAATGTCTCGCTAAATCGAATTATTTTCCAGCTATTCGAATTAGGCATTTGGCGATGATACACAGTGCTGATCACTGAGTAGTTGAGAAGTTATGTGCGGAATGTCGATTCATTTAGTATTTTAGTGGAAAGATTTGATTTACAGGAAAACTCAAAAAACAATGAACTGCTGTTTTAAATCAAAATTAAACAGAACAGATCACAAATGCGGGATGCACTACGCTCCGACATAATGCTTCTGTGATAAATAATTGGAGAAGTCTCATGACATTCTAGATGCGTGTGTGTTGCGTCAAACAAACGCAGAAAGATCTATCAAGGATCCAAGATATCGAGGCTAGTTAATGCAACTCGCTTTAAACAATTTTTTATTTTCAAAAAATCACCACATTTTGAAATACGAATTCAAGTTCTTGAAAAACGTTCAACTGTAGTTAGCTTGACCTGTATGCACTTCCTTGATTCAACTCGCTGGGGAAATCGATTCTGCCACGTCTTCTGCGATCCTTTAAGCTTCAAGCATATTGTTTCACGACGAAGGTGGAAAAATATTTCAAATTCATGAAAACCAAATTAGTACTAAGATTTTCATTCAAATTCTTCCGTTGAATTCCAAATCAAAATGTGATTTTCATTTGATTTACTCAAATGTTCAGAGTTCAGGAACGAGTGAAAATGCCACCCACGAGCTCCGATTTCGAACATGATAGCTGACTAAGCCTCGTTCATAGGTGTGACGCGTGTTCATATAATGGTACGACCGAACAAACGTCGGTCAATGTATGACCTTTCAGCTTCTCGAGAGAAACTTGTTAACTGCTCTCAAGCTTGAAGTGACACACATTATATATTTGGCATCCAAGCTAGCCACCAAGTGCTGAATGAGTTCAGGTATCTGCTTCGCTGTGATTAATGTGATTTGAGTTAGATTAGTAGATATGCTATCATTGCGTTCGGCAGAAGTGATTTTTACAACCTTGATAATTAGTCGTGTAGTGGCGCTTCAAGCAGTGGAATAATGGTTCACAAGTTGCTGTTGTATGCCACTGGTGGATAACGTTAATACGACAGAACTGTTCAATCACATGAGCCAAACTCATTCAGACAGGGTTTGAAACAATGACCATTAACAAAATCGCTCAATTGTATGATGTAAATCAGGTGCTTTGTGTGTTCCTACAATGAAGAATAGTTGCATTCTTGGAAATAATTGATCTAACTAACTTTTCTAAACACTGGAAAACCTACATGTATATGCGAATGTGTTAAAACATTATAATCACAACGCACAAAACGTTTTCTGTGTGTGTGATGCACATGCGTGCAAATGAGCCCTCGTGTTTCTGTCATTTTATTATCATCCGGTAAGGGTTGATAATATTTACACAGTAATGAGAATAGCGGACCCTGGCGTGACGGCACCTTATTAACTGCGGTCTGCCGGTATCCATCCAATGAGTCCTGAAAATCACTTCCATCATCAAAAGCAGCAATTAAGGCGCTAAGCTCTACGCCAGTAGAGCCATAGCTGTTCACCGGTATGTGCTACTTCCCGTGTTATTATACATAGATGCGGAATTGTGTAACCATCTTGGAAACTTGGTTATTTCATTCAAGACTTAATTAGATCGGTCTTCTAAATGTTTCACATATTTTATAAGCAGTGATCTAATGGGATATAAAGAATCGTTTGTAGTCACACTCGGTCTCCCGTTTGCTGTATCCTTCAGGAATACAGTGATGATGCGGGGCGTTGCATTAAACCTTGCGCCCATCGCACATCGCCAGCGGGAAACTCGGTCCGACACCTAACGACGACTAGTTTCGTCTGCCCGAAGAGAATAAGTCGTCCCTTCTTTATCTAGGATGAGTCTACTGGATTACGTCATCTGGTAGACATCGGTGCAGAAGTACGTTCAATGCCCGTAGACACCTGCGCAAGGTCCAACCCGACGTGCTAACACTTGAATGTGGCTAATCGAACGCTACTTGAACCTTGATTAAGGTTTACGTCGTGTATTCTGCTGGATGTTTGCAATTGCTGCGGTTCCATTTGTGATTTCGGGCGTTGATTTTTTACACTCTATTTTTCATTCTAACCACTCGCAGCTGATATATGGAACTACTCGTCTTAAAGCTCTTGGTACCCCGAGCAGAGATGCAACGGTTTCCCATGTGTTACATTTTGGTGAAGTAAAACCGAGCTATGCCACGTTGTTCGCGACATATCGTAACTTGTTCAAATCGTCATTGAACTCAATACAAGCGGTTACAGCACCAGTAGAACACTACTTCGCTAAAAGTGGTCTACCGGTTTACGGAAGACCGATGCGATTAACGACAGATTATTTGCAGGTCGCGTGCAAAACGTTCCAGCACATATTGGAATTAGGCATTATACGTCCATGAAGTTGCTCGAGGTCCTCTCATCTACATATGGCCATAAAAAACACCTAAAGTATTGGCGCCCTTATGATGTTCACCGTAGGCTGAAGAAGGCGACGGTACACGATAGGTAACAAATTACGCATATTCAGGACTTCACTGCCAATATTCAGGGATGTACCATTTTCAGCAAGTTAAAACTGTTTGGGGCGTAAAACCAAATCCCAGTAGCTGAAGTGGATATACCGAAAACGGTCGTTACTACGCCGTTTGGACTCTACGAGTTTGTGCGTATGCCTTCCGGTCTACGTAATGCGGCTCGAACCATCCAGCGAATTATGGACCAGGTTTGCCGAGGCCTTGATTTCGCGTACGTTTACCTCGGTGATGTACTGATCGCCAGCACCTTTAAGGAAGACCATGTTCGTCACCTTGCTGCAATGTTTGATCGTTTTTCCCGTCGTAGGGTAACGGTCAACGCGACCAAAAGCAGTTTTGGTCAGATAGCGTTCAATTTCCAAGAACATAGAATCTAGGCGTCCGGTATTCAACCATTGGAAGAAAATAGAGGAAAAATCCCAAACTTCCCAGAGCCCACCACATTTATAGAACTTCAACGATTACTTGTGCTGGTAAACTTTTACGCCGTTTCTTCCCACAATGCGCACACGTATCCCAGCCATTAAGTGATTTGCTCCGTCGTGACGCTAAGAGGTGACCTCAGCCATCAGCGACTCTATATAGCACATTAGGTCGATAAATACTGTTAAAATACCCAATGCAAAAACACTTCCGCCACAATCTGGAGGGCAAGCAGTTTACCGTTTTTAATGATCATAAGGCCCTCATTCCTTCACTGAGCAGATCGGCCGATGGATACTACCCAAGGAAGAGGAGTCACCTGGATTTTGTCTGTCAATTCACAATTGACATACCACATATCTCACCTGCTCGAATTCCTGTCACGGATGTTCTTTCTAAACTATGCATGGTAGAATTGCCGTCCTCCCTCGACCTCAAAAAAAGCACGGCATTGCAAGCAGCCGGCGCGGAGATCGCGCAACTTAGGGATTCCCTTCCACTTGACATCAGACCTATCCCCTTGCCCGATGGCTCGGGTAATATTTTGTGTAACGTTTCGCAAGCTGCACCCCAACCTATGATTCCGTATGTGCTCAGACGGCGAGTGTTCGATACCCTACATAGTTGTTCCCACCCTGGCATTCGTGCTAGTGTTAAACTAACAACAGGAAGATTTATCCGACCGAAAGCCAGTAGGGACGTTCGGACATGAGCTAAAGCGTGCGATGATTGTCAGCGCAAGATACACCATCGACACACCAAGAGCCCATTAGGAGCTCTTGTCGAAACGGATGAGAGTTTCTTTCACATCCACCTAGACCTAGTTGACCCGTTACCCGTAGCTATGCAATCATCCTCACCAGCATATACCGTTTCACCAGACGGCCTGAGGCCGTTCTGCTATATAACTGCTCTTCCGAGACAGTTAACTCAGTTAGTTTTCAAGACCGAACCCAAACCCCAACACCACCGGTAATAACCTGTACTATATCCACTACTTAATTAGCGCCCGCCACAACAACAACTATGCGAACAAAACGTCAACCCGTAAGGTTCGTCGACTATGTAGTACACATTTAACACGTTATTATCGTTTAGTATATGCCCGTGCATGTTTTACGTACGTCATCACTATAACTCAGTATTGGACTCAAACCCATAACCAGAAATTTTTTTCTTCTCACTCCTCAGGTGCTGAGGCACCTCCCACTGATGAAACCGTGACACACGCCACCCGCGAATCACCGACGCTTGTCGTCAACCAACCCGGTAGCCTTAGCCATGAGCACTCACCGACCAACAGGTATTCTATCAGACAAGGTCCTTATCAGCCCGACTACACGCCACTCAGCTTTCTCCAGGCGGGGCCATCGGACAACAATCCAGGAGATGCAGGGAATTCTAAGCAGGGACTACGTTTTCAAAGCATCTGGTTCCTCGTTGTCAAGCTTTCGGATGTGGTCCTAATGGGGTTCGCACCAAGACCATGCCTGACGGGCGATTCCCGCTAGCAGCACGTTCACCCCATGTCAATTTCTGATCAGAAATCTTCTCTGACAAGCTTTTTGGAGGGAAACTGTGTAACAACTTCGTTTCACTGTACCCAACAACTATTGACCATCATATAATTTCCTTTGACTCGTGTTCCGTGATTGTTCCGCTATACCTCCGTACACGTTTTGGCTCGGCGATAAATATTTATTCTCCTGAGCGTTTCCTACAACATTCTTGGGGACGTTATTGTAGTGGTCAGTCTACTACATATTCGCTTTAAAATTGTGATACAATTGTGATACATCAAGAAATCACGATTTTGTCAGAAAAAGTGATAAATATATATTCATCCTGTGCTTTAAATATGCAAAATGTGAACATTTTGAAACATATGAATTCCAGTTCTTGAAAAATTTTCAATTGAATTTAGCCTAACATGTATGATCTTCCTTTATTCAACTCGCTGGATAAATATATGCTTTGACGTCGTCTGAGATCACGCATTTTCTCAAAGCTTCAACCATATTGTTTCAAAACGCAGGTGAAAATATATTTAAAATTCATAAAAACCAAATGAGTACTAAGATTTTCATTCAAATTCTGCCGTTGTATTTCTAATCAAAATGTGATTTTCATTTAATTTACTGAAATGTTCTGAGTTCACGAACGAGTGAAAATGCCACCCACGAGTTCCGATTTCGAACATGATAACTGACTAAGCCTCGTTCATAGGTGTGACGCGTATTCATATAATGGTACGACCGAACAAACGTCGGTCAATGTATGACCTTTCAGCTTTTCAAGAGAAACATGTTAACTTATATCAAGCTTAAAGTGACACACATCATTTAGTTGGCATCCAAGCTAGCCAGCAAGTGTAGATTGAGTTTAGGTATCTGCTTCGCTGTGATTAATGTGATTTAAGTTGTATTAGTAGATATGCTATCACTACATTTGTGCATAAGAGAGTTTTATAACCATGATAATTAGTCGTGTGTGTTCTGGCTCTTGAAACAGTGGAAGAATAGTACACAATTTGCAGCTGTATGCCACTGTTGGATGAGGTAGGTACGACGGACCTGTTCAATCACATGAGTCCACAATCATGTAGACGTGGTTTGAAACAATGACCATGAACAAAAAAGCTCAATTTCATGCAGTAAATCAAGTCCTATTTGTGTTCCTACAATAAAGCATGTTTTAATTCTCGGACATAATCGATACAACTAACTTTTTGAAACACAGGAAAACATACATTTATATGTGAATGTGTTAAAACATCATCATCACAAAGCACAAAACGTTTTCTGTCTGTGTGTGATGATAATGCGTGCAAATGAACCTTCGTGTTTCTGTCATTTTTATTTTCATCATGTATAAGTTTTTCACATGATGTACAAAAATTTAACAGCGTTTATATTTTATTGTAACGGTGTCCAATTTACTTACATTTTATTGGTTCCGCATTGTCGGTTTGTGTATGAACAGCTGAAAACATAACGCAAACAACACTTATCACATTCTAAATGCTTCTAAAAGCGCAAGTAAACTTGGAAGCATTATAGCTGAACTAACTTCTAATCAAAAATTTGTAAATCGAGTTTGCGCCAATCGATTAACTTTTAGCCCTTGCCAGGCTGAGCTCGTTGGAAAAATCTTACAAATTGCGGGTTTGGTTGTCCATCTTCCTGTGTTTTTCAGTTTGTTCTCGAATGTTCTCGAATCGTTTCGATGAAATCCTTCCGAAACCATTTCGGTGCTTCCTGCTCGAGTAATGTTCCGCCAGTTGTTGGTCTGCACATCATTCGGAGCTCGTCATTTACACTCTTGATGATGCAGTTTACAACTCCACAAAATGTTCATTGAACGCCAAGTTAAATGAATAGACTAAAATTACTTTACGCTGCTATATTACTAAGATGTTATGAGGATTGGCCACATTTTGTATTTCTTTCGTGTATGCCATGTGCAAACGGAATGGAGACTTTCTCGCTTTAAATAGTGTGATTGTGTGATCTCGTGTCCGGCGCAACCGCAAGTTGATTGTAAGGACAAATATGGTGGTATACAGTGCGTGCGTACTAAACGTTTTAATGTACGGCAGTGAAACCTGGACCACTCACGCAAGACACGAACGGAAGCTGAATGCTTTCCATCTACGAAGCATCCGTCGAATATTAAAATTATCGTGGATTACTAATTTTGAAGTGATTTCAAAAGCTTGTCTACAGAGCATATTCAGCCTATTACGACAGCGCCGCCTGCGGTGGCTTGGTCATGTCTATAGAATGGAAAATGGTTGTATTCCGAAAGATCTACTCTATGGTGAGTTGCAATTAGGAAGTCGACCATCGGGCAGACCGCACTTGCGGTACAAAGATGTTTGCAAAAGAGATATGAAAGCTCTTGACATTGACCCCGCGAGCTGAGAAGAACTTGCTCTTGACCGCTCACTTTGGAGGCATTGTGTAAAGCGTCATCTGCAAGCAGGGGAAGAGCAGATACAGCTCTTGTCTACTGAACGCTGATCACACCACCGGTATGCAACTAAAACCAATCGAATCAGAATTGCTTGCGTGAGAGACTGTTTCTCCCGAATCGCACTGTTCAGTTATTCGAAAAGCTGTTGAACATGAAAAAATAGTATGATTTATATCCATGGTCGACATTGACTGAAGGTGGCCAACCACAACAACAATAACAGTGATTTGGATATTCGTAGTCTCAGAAAAAATTACTATTAATAAATGAACAATTATAACCTGCGAAAATTGTTGTCAGATTGAACAACGTTGAGGGATTCTTGATAGTATTGGTGAGTAGCGTAATCGAGAGTGTACAAATGCTCAGTTAAGTGAAGTAACCAATTAGAATCAATGTCGGGGTTGGAAGATAATTCAATTGGCAACAATTGCAGCAATTTGGTGGTTATATGCAACATATAAAGTACATTAATATTTACTTATCCTTACATGTTGTACTTTTCACAGGATTTGATTGAACGTCTGAATGCCAAATAACAGCTGGTTAGCAGAAGTAATTCACAAAAAGTCTAATTCGTCAAAAATAGCACCAATTCATAGAGCGGTATGGTATTATCGAAATTCACGGTTAACCGAGATAAAATTAAACCGGTTCATCTTGTTGTGCTTCACTGGTGAGTGTTTGCATTTGAGAGTGAAAGTTCAATTCAGTTCAATTTTAATGGTCTAAAAGCATAGAGTTTTACAAAAACAAAGAAATATTATTGGAACCACGAATATAACAAGCAAAAACGGGATTTAGATTCTTACGGAACAGTTAAAGAAGCAGGTAAAAATCCAGAGGGCAGAAATTTTTTCCGATTGGCGGTATGACCAATCTAATTGCATGTGGTCAAGACGTATAGTTTTAAACATCGCCTGAGATCACGCATTTCCTCAAAGCTCCAACCATATTGTTTCAAAACGCAGGTGAAAATATATTTAATATTCATAAAAACCAAATGAGTACTAAGATTTTCATTCAAATTCTGCCGTTGTATTCCAAATCAAAATGTGATTTTTATTTAATTTACTGAAATGTTCTGAGTACACGAACGAGTGAAAATGCCACCCACGAGTTCCGATTTCGAACATGATAGCTGACTAAGCCTCGTTCATAGGTGTGACGCGTGTTCATTTAATGGTATGACTGAACAAACGTCGGTCAATGTATGACCTTTCAGCTTTTCAAGAGAAACTTGTTAACTTCTCTCAAGCTTAAAGTGACACACATTATATATTTGGCATCAAAGCTAGCCACCAAGTGTAGAATGAGTTTAGGTATCTGCTTCGCTGTGATTAATGTGATTTAAGTTGTATTAGTAGATATGCTATCACTACATTTGTGCACAAGAGAGTTTTACAACCATGATAATTAGTCGTGTGTATTTTGGCACTGGAAACAGTGGAAGAATAGTACACAAGTTGCAGCTGTATGCCACTGCTGGATAAGGTTGGTACGACGGACCTGTTCAATCACATGAGTCCACACTCATGTAGACGTGGTTTGAAACAATGACCATGAACAAAAAAGCTCCATTTCATGCAGTAAATCAAGTCCTATGTGTGTCCCTACAATAAAGATTGGTTTAATTCTCGGAAATAATCGATCCAACTAACTTTTTGAAACACAGGAAAACATACATTTATATGTGAATGTGTTAAAGCATCATCATCACAAAACACATACGTTTTCTGTGTGTGATGAAAATGCGTGCAAATGAACCTTCGTGTTTCTGTCATTTTTATTTTTATCATGTAAGAGTTCTCCACATAATGTACAAAAATTTAACAGCGTTTTTATTTTATTATAACGCTGTCCAATTTACTTACATTTTATTGGTTCCGCATTGTCGGTTTGTGTATGAACAGCTGAAACCATAACGCAAAAAACACTTATCACATTCTAAATGCTTCTAAAAGTGTTTGTAAAAATGGAAGCTCAAGAGCTGAACTCACTTCCAATCAAAAATTAGTTTGTGTCAATCGGTTAAATTCTAGCCCTCGCCAGGCTGAGCTCGTTTGAAACATCTTGCAAATTGCGGCTGTGGTTGTCCATCCTCCCGTGTTTTCCAGTTTATTCTCTCTCGAATTGTTTCGATGAAATCCTTCCGAAACCATTTCGGTGCTTCCTGCTCAAGTAATGTGCTGCCAGTTGGTGGTCTGCACATCATTCGGAACTCGTCATTTACACTCTTGATGATGCAGTTTACAACTCCACAAAATGTTCATTGAACGCCAAGTTAAATGAATAGACTAAAATTACTTGACGCTGCTATATTACTAAGATGTTATAGGGATTGACCACATTTTGCATTTCTTTCATTTATGCCATGTGCAAACGGAATTGAGACTTTCTCGCTTTAAATTGTGTGCTTGTGTGATCTCGTATTTGTGGCAACCGCAAGTTGATTGTAAAGAAACATATGGTGGTATATAGTGCGTGCGTACTAAACGTTTTAATGTACGGCAGTGAAACCTGAACCACCCACGCAAGACACGAACGGAAGCTGAATGCTTTCCGTCTACAAAGCATCCGTCGAATCTTACGATTATCGTGGATGGAAAAGTGACTAATTTTGAAGTGATTTCAACAGCTTGTCTACTGAACATTTTCACCCTACTTTGAGTGCGCCGCTTACGGGGACTTGGTCACGTCTACAGAAAGGAAAATGGTTGTATTCCGAAAGATCTACTTTATGGTGAGATGAAATCAGGAAGTCGACCACTGCGCAGACCGCACTTGCGTCGACCACTGCGCAGACCGCACTTGCGTTACAAAGACGTTTGCAAAAGAGATGAAATTTTTCGGTATTGACCCCACGAGTTGGGAAGAACTTGCACTTGATTGCTCACATTGTGTAAAGCGTCGACTGCAAGCTGAGAAAGAGCGGATACAGCTCTAGGCTACTGAATGCAGATAACACCGTCGGTGTGCAACTAACGCCTACGTGATAGACTGTTCCTGCCGAATTGCACTGTTTAGTCATTCGAAAAGCTGTTGAACATGAAAAAATAGTGCGATTGTGATTTATATCCATGGTCGACATTGACCGAAGGAGGCCAAACGCGACAACAATAACAGTGATTTGGATAGTCCTAGTTTCAGAAAAAATTGCTATCAATAAATGAACAATCATAAATTGCAAGAATTATTGTCAGATTAAACAACGTTGAGTGATTCTTGATGAGTAGCGTAATCGAGAGTGGACAAATACTCAGTTAAATGAAGTACCCAATAAGAATCAATGTCGGGGTTTGAAGATAATTCAATCTGCAAAAATTGCAGCAATTCGGTAGTTCTGTGCAAGATATAAAGCATATTAATATTTACTGATCCTTACATGTTGTACTTTTCCCAGGATTTGTTCGAACGTCTGAATGTTAAATAACAGCAGGTTAGCAGGAGTAATTCACAAAAAGTCTAATTCGTCAAAAATGGCACCAAATCATAGAGCGGTATGGTATTATCGAAATTAAGGGTTAACCGAGATAAAATTAAACCGGTGCATCTTGTTGTTCTTCACTGGTGAGTGTTTGCAGTTGAGAGTTAAAGTTCAATTCAGTTCAATTTTAATGGTCTAAAAGCATAGAGTTTTATTCAAAAAGCCACAGAATATTATTGAAACCACGAATAATATAACAAGCAAAAACCAGATTTGGTTGCTTACTGAGCAGTTAAAGAATCAGTTAAAAATCCAAAGGGCAGAAATTGTTTCCGATTGGCGGTATGACCAATCTAATTGCATGGGATCAAGAGGTATAGTTTTCTTCGATATACGGTTAACGGTCAAAATGGAATCAATAATTCTCTTGAAAATTTGTTGATTTTGTGATTTTACAACAGAATCGGGTACATTGTTTTAGATAAAACAACCTCACACGGCAAAAACATGTCGTCTACATTTGAGTCGTAAGTGAGGGACATTTCGATTCAATATGTGAGCTCTTGTCTTATCCTAGCCCTGTGGATTGAATACGCATTGTAGGGGATGATTTCCAGTAATCAAAATATAGTAAACCAAGGTCAAATCCCATCACGACGACGACATGGATAATAGAATGAAATCAGAGTTTTGATTCGCTCATTGTATTCTTTCCGGCTGAGTCCGGCGACAAGTTTGGTTGCACGATGGTATATTCTTTACAAAATGCCAACATCTTTTTAATCCATGGCGACCATGCTTGAACTGTATATTTCATCGTGGGTCTGATGTGCGTATTTAATATGTTGGGATTGTCTATTTTTAGAACCTACCGTAATTATCTTTAGGAGTTACAATTTATGTGATGTTTTGCGGTAGACGAAGTTGCAGTGGTTCCACAACCCTATGATATTGCTTTTCAACACATCAAACACCTATTGTTCCGTGGTCCACGAGAGGCTTTGCGCGCCAAGACAATATTGGAACTTCACATATTTCCCAAGTTTCAGAATGTAAGACTTCTGAAAATTGAAGAATAAGTGATTTTATAAGGACCACGATTGGAGAAGTTCCAATCTTCCGGTTTATTTATCATCGACAACACCTTTATATCGTCCGTGAACGCAACAATCTTACACTTGATGAGTGCCAGTAGGTTATTGGCATAAAGAGCGAAGAGGATTGGTCCGCGGACGGATCCCTGAGGCACTCCACTTTATACGAAAGGGTTGAAATAAATAGCGGACAGGGAGGAGGATATAAATCTGAGAAACTCTTCTCAAGCGTATTGTGTTTTTATACACAATGTGAAAACAAAACGCTATTTCCACAAAGCAGCTAAGCGATTGTGTGTTAGAACATCGTGGATATTTTTTACAAATTCTATGCGAGAGAGGTTTCAAAGTCCACAGTTATCAATGCGTTCCTATTTGTTTCATTGAATAAACCAAAATTCGCCTACAATTTAAAGGTTCCTTATAATGTTACATTCATTGGATTGGTTGTAAATAAATAGTGAAGCTTCTTGATTTAAAGATTTTAATTAGCAATTTTCTTCACAGTTTTATTCAATTTCCTTTCTTTCTTATGCAGTTTAGATGTGAAACTTCACGTAAATCTACACGATTATAGTTATAAAAAACTTCCTGTTATGAACGCTGAGATTTTCATCAAGTGAAACTCAATTTAAATAGCGTTAACAACTCGGAATATAATAATAATTTAGCGCATTTTTAAGCCAATATTGGACAAGTTTGTCTCGACCAACCTGTTCAATCACAAGCCCAATTCTATGCAAATGGTTTAAATCCATGGCGCTAAACAAAAAATGCTCATTTTCAAGGATTTCCATCACAAAACCCACACTATGGATTTCGTGCCCTTAACACACATCAGTTAGGGAGAGTAGGATCTGGAACCACATGCCTTCAAATATTGGAAAATGGTGAATATTTTGTGTTTGTAAGCCACTTATAGGTGGGGCTGGAGAGAACAATATACTCAATGACATTTCCCATACACGCATAGGATTGAACAAAAATATTTCGTATTTCCATCACACACCACGATCGGTTATGTTCGCAAACTTCGGGTAGGGAAAGTAGGACCAGTCCTTCCGAGCTTTGGGACAGTCGACTATTGAATGATGATGCTTAAACATTAAACAGTTTGGAAAAATCAGCACAGCCAATATCATTGTATCATAAGTTATCAATTTTGATTATCAAACTGGCTAACCTTGCGATCTCCGATAAGTTGCAGTCTGAAGTCGCGTATCTGAAAGTTGTATGCAAACTGTTTAGGAATGAGCATGGTGATGATTAGGTAATCTATTTGTTTTCAAAAGTGAACAGTTATTTTGGTTCAAAATCAATTGAATGTTAATTTTCATATTCCTGGTTAGTTGCTTAGTTATCAGCCAACCGAGCAACTATTCGTGGAAAAAGCCACAGAAATATGCTTACCGTGCACTAAAACTTTGATTTCGATCATTTAAAACGCAAGAAATATTGCTAGACAACTTTTTGTTCACGAGACAATGTTTTTTCATTTCAATTTCTTATTTATACGCAAAACACAATCAGTTGCCTATATGCGTACATAGAAATCAAATTTGTTATAATGAAAGTTATTTGTAAAAAGCACTCGCTCGACGTGATAGCAATAATTGAGACATGGTTTTAACCCCAAGTGAGTGATCGCGAGCTCTGTATTCTGAAAAAG